>JBBPLN010000281.1:0-27296 GCA_038089815.1 Sutorius eximius | reverse complement strand
ACTAGCGCTCGCAGCGCGAGTTTTCCTTCAGACGACCCTATGTCGATCGCGAGGAGAATCCTCTGGTATGTTTCATCGAGACCAATTGGCAAGTTATCGAGAGCTTCTCGAACCTCTGCTCGGGTTGCACATTGGTTCAGTGTGTCAATCTGGCACTGAACCCATCGAAACCTTGGAACCGTCAGTGCGAGCTTGTAGATATGAAGTGAGAGACCTTACATGCCATCCGCTCTATCACATAGAATGTCATGAATCTCCATCTTGAGGCCAACGTCGAGATCTCTTAACCGTCGGCGAGAATCCAGTTCTCTCGTGACATGCAGCGCGATATCCGATGAGACAGCATCCGCCATTTTATCCAAGGAGATGAACGTGAAGCCACGGAGACCATCCTTTATGATCTGGAGCGGGCGGCTAGTAACGACGAGCCGCAAACCACCCTTAGCCAAGATACGGACACCATCAAGAAGCTTCTCGACCTCCTTGCACTCATCGAGAGCGTCGACCACAACCAGCGGTTGATGACTGAATTGCTTTGCTGCCAACGACACAAAGGTAGCGAGACGTTCGACGTTAGCAAGGATAGGCGTATCGCCATCCTTTGCCTTGGCCAAGTCATCTATCAACGTTCCAGGGTCGATGGATCCATCACGGACGTGACGGAGCAACTGCCAAAGAAGAGATCGCATCACTTCTGCAGCGCTCGTAGAGCGATCATTTCGAAAATCACAGTAGAAGAATGCCAAGGCCTCTCCATTGGATCCCTGGCTTTTAAGCGAATCAACCACGAACGACCTATGACTAGAGTGAGTACCAATATATTATACAGGTCCCAAACGCACACCAATACCGTTTTCCCTGAGCCGGCTGTGATCAGATCACGTCAGTCATGAACATTTTTATGCGGGGCCAAACGCCGCACGTTTCCCTTGCAGCCACAAGGATGAATCATCACTATTTCTCCAAGCGTTGTACTCGGGTGTGGAACTCAACCAAGTGCAGGTATCAGGTTGTCGCAATGATAAAGTGTCTCCCTGTTTGACAGCACAACTCAACCCATCGAGCCACCGCAGGATGTGGTCCAGTTTTCCAACTGTGAATGCGAGTTAGTACTCTATCCGTGTGACGTGGCGCCTACGTACGATCGTTCAACCTCTTTTTATCGGATGTTTGATGGCTGTCCGCAACGCTCGGAGAACAGCTTATAGCCCAGTCGACCTCCATAGCCCTGCTGAATGATCAGTTTGGGCAACGTTTTGTCATACCACGTGTCCACTTACACCATGCTCGGCCTCAGCACTGACCCACCAGCTGACCCACCTCGTGTGTGAGCCGAGCTTGGTGGTCGTTGTTGAGACTCTTCGTAATTCCTGAAGGTCGGCGTCACTCTCGAGCTTATCCAAACATTGCAAGAGACTTACCAAATATCCGTCACCAACAAGAAATGAAAGTAATTTCTTCGCGAATCAAAGAGCTTGACGGCTGCGCTGATTCTGTCCTCGGTAGATGAGAAATGCGAGTTGGACATCGTGCTTTTCCTGGTATCGCACTGGAGCATCCCCTCCATCTGACTCAACGTGTCCAGACACATGGATGGCTCATCGGTCGCGAACCATTCTTGAAATCGATCATCAAGTAGAGGACCAGTCGGGAGAGAACATTTGTCAAGAACCCCCAGGATGCCCTCTGCAGCAACACATATCCTCTGTATCTCCTTCTCCAGCCGAAAGTGACAGGGCTGGATCTTCCTGAGCCCCCTCGCATATTCAGCCGCGGCATTGATGACACGCTGGGATGCGGATGCAACCCCGCGCACGATTGTCTTCGCTAATTCCATGGAGCGAAAGATGGTTGAGCGGAACGAAGGGCAGTCGTGCCTCAGACCTCAGTGCCGCATGGTAGGCAGCTCTTCTGCCACGCGTAATCCTGTACAAACCCCAAATAGTAACATTGTCAAGGATTGTGGGACCGGCAGCCTATCAGGTTACCAGAAAAGGAGACAAGTGAGAGTTCATAACATAAAACAAGAAAATGGAATCGAGCGAGGTGACGACGGTACTGTCAGTACTGTGTACATATACGACCAGTAACAACGGACCTAGGTAAAACAAGTAGAAAATAACAAAAAGATACAACAAATTAAATAACTCCATCAACGACACGACAGTACAACATCAAGAACAGGCATAACAAGCATGACAGTGCATGCGAACATAAGAAACACATCCGTCCGTCCGTCCAACATAAGCGTCACAAACCACATCGCAATACATCCATCAAGCGGCAGCTGCCTCGGGCCCCAACCCACGCTCGACGTCCCTCGGAAGCGTGTCACTCTCCAGGCGGGTCGAGCTGCCCAGCGCGAGGTTGCGGAATCCAGAACGCAGCGAGTTGATCATGCCCCCCGATGCCGCGAGGGGGTCACCGCTCGCGGGGGCGGACCCAGGAGTAGCGGCGCCGGCACCCTCGGGCCCCTGTTCCTGCTCGTTCTCCTGCTCGTGTTCGTTCTCGGGATCGTCGATGGAGGTAGAGACACGGTTCTCATCATCGGACATGTCCTTTGTTAGCGGCGTCGTAGAAATGCGGAGGAGGGATGTGTACGCTGTGAATGCCGGCGTCAAACTCGGTGAAAATATAAGTCATTAAAGGACTGACGTTGTCGGCAAACAGGACAGAACCACCCCTTGGCCTTGCGCTTCCTACGTGGATTCGGAGGTGGAACGGTCGGTGGGTTGGTCCCCTCGGCTACACCACCCGTGTTCGCTGCCCCACTGCCTCCCTCTCCAGCAGTGGCCCCCTCGCCGGTGGTCGTGGGCGCGTTAGTGTCCCCATGTACAATGTTACCTCCCGCACCATATTCAACCATGTTGACAGCACATTCCTTGCAAGCCACGAGGTGACGACACGGAAGAAGGATCACCTCGCGAGGCGAAGAGAGACAGACCAAGCATTCTGACGAAGGCTCATCCTCATGAATGGCTGCGGGCATAGAAGGACTGGCAGTAGGTGGGTATGTATGAGCGTCGGTACTTGTAGGAGAAGAGGTGTGAGGGTGGGATGGGGTAGACGATTGCGGGGCGAGACCATAGATCTCGTGGAGATGGAATGTATGCGGGCCAATCTGAGATAGTGGTTACGAGGGTCGCGGCAGCGGATAACAAGCACTAACCGTTGCTTCGCGTTTGACAACTCTGACTACCCATTGTCTGGTGTCCTCTTCGCCCGCAGTGGGAGGTGTACCCATGCGGACGATGTGGAGATATGTGGTCTGTTCATTGACAGTAGACACATCCATACCTTCCTCGTCCAGAGCGGACAGACGAATTGTAACCCTGACACCCGGGAGGGTGTCATCCTGGGATCCCTTATCCTTTTCGGAATCCGCAGAAGGGTTGGCAGCGTCGGCATCGACGACAGCCAAGGCGGGGCCAGATGCAGCGCGATCACCCGAGCGTTTGCGGAAACGGAAGGCTGTGAAACGCTTTCTCTGCTGGCCATTTCGGGGGGTCGTTGCGGCGGATGCTGTGGCTTGCGCATCAGCATGGGCCTGCTCCGCCGCAGCGTCCTCCGAGGGAGCGGACTGTTCGAATCTACCCAATTCCAAGGTAGCATCTTGCTCTAAATTGAGTAATTTACCAAAACCACCGTCAACGACGGAGTGGAAGACGAGGACGCGGGAGAAGCCTCGAGAGTCGACGCTTTCGGCAAGGGGATGATCAGCGGGAAGGATCACGTTGACATCGATTTTGCACTTTGGTGCGTCGCAGTCGTACTCGAATTCCAGGCCATGGTGGTGGTGTGAGTCTGCTTGGTCCGGATCATCACCAGGTGCGATCGTGAGCGGGACCAAGCGGAGGGTGGGTCTCTTGAGGTTGACGAGCGCTTGGAGGGTGGTCGTGGGCTGAGAGGGCTAGAAGGGGGTCAGGGCGGGAACGTAGACGATGGTAGACGAGCGTGACCTCTTTACTCTTTGCCACCCAGCTCTTGATCACATCTGCAGAGAGGGCGTCCGCAGCAGCACTCTTTCCCACGGTGTTTGCCCATGCAGGGGTGTTGTTGACGACGCCGATGTCGGGCCCAAAGAGTTGTTTGGACTCCTTCTTGTTTCCGATATCTGTCGGGGTCATGTTGACGAGGACGGGGCCGTTCTGAGCCATTGCGGTCGCGGCACGGGAGGTGTTGGTGTCGGTGCGGGCGAGAAAAGGGGACGCGTGTATCCTACGGGTACGATTCCAAGTAGAATACTGGTTGTGATCTATAAATGAGGGATCTGTGAATGGTGTGGAAGAGAGCGTGGAGACGAGAAACCCACACCAGGTCGAGATGGATGCCATTCTTCGACGTCAACGGTGTGTCGCTCACACAGTTGGGTC
Source organism: Sutorius eximius (assembly GCA_038089815.1). NCBI lineage: Eukaryota > Fungi > Basidiomycota > Agaricomycetes > Boletales > Boletaceae > Sutorius > Sutorius eximius. The sequence continues at coordinate 22,923 of JBBPLN010000281.1, read as the reverse complement.
ACACAGCCAATCAGCTTCTTTCGGACTCGATATTACGGCTCGGCTGTTCGGCGTGGTATTTTAACGAACAGCCTTTTGATCTCACGCCGGTATGGCAGTAGAAAAAGTGTAATGAAACGATTCAATTCGATCCTATGCGACGAGCGATACAACACCACCGGCCTCCTTGATCTTGGCCCTGTCCACGTCGTCAGCACACGACCATAACCACATAGACGAGACACCCACTCGGCTTTTCGGGAAACAAAGCGTGCCTTGACGATGAATGGCAATTTAGGTAGTCTACATGGACCGTCGGACGAGATCAAGCGAGACTCGTAGTCGACTCACTTTCCGTTGCCCAACACCTTGCCGTATCCATGTTGGAGAGTGTCGATGACCGGGACAACTTCAGAGTCCTCCGTCACTCCCTCCTTCTCCTCCTCGGGAACAAGCGCCCACAGCTTGTCGACGTTGATGATGGGCCGCCATTGTGCGTTGCGGGTCAAGTGGAATCGGCGCATACCCACTTTACCATAGTAACCAGGGTGGTACTTGTCCATGTTGATACTACACGTTGGGTGACATCGTTTGCCCCTCGTTCCACAAAATCAAATATGGGAGACATACCGATGGTGGTGCATACCACCAGCGAGACCACGACCTCCGGGATGTTTACGGTGTTTCCCAACACGTCCGTAACCGGCAGAGACATGGCCACGGTGCTTGCGAGTCTTCGTGAGGCGGGTCGGCATTTTCTGTACACGGCAGGGAAATGTCAATGAGTGTATGATCGCCCAAGTACATCCGAGCAGCGTTCGATCCATCCAACGTCCCATCCCAACCGATCAAGCGCATATATGCACCCATACGCCTTCACGGTCGCGCGGCTAGCATCCTGGATGCAAAGAACATCGAACGGACGGGAACTGACCTTGAGGTGAGGTTGTCGATATCGGGGGACCTTGCCACCTCCAAACGAAGTTGATTGGCAAGCACTGTCGGAATTTGAATTCACGGCTTTGCGCCACCCACCAAAATCTGTTTCGAGGTGAGGAACGTCTTTCACTTGAAATCGGTGTGATGGGGCCGCGAGCCCATATTTATTGTCGATGAATTTCGTCATGAAAACAAACTTTCTTCTGAGCTTGTCCTGTCGTCCCTGGAATAGCGCTGACCGAGCTCAACCAGTTGCCTTCCAAGGACTCTGGTACCATCCAGGGCGCAACTTGTAGTAGCGAACGTCCACCATGAACGTACCAAACCGATTCGAGTTATACGTCCTCGAAGATGGCGAGAAACCGTGCGTGTCCCATACCCACGATCGCCAGCCCACTCTCAGCGGATGTTGAACTGGGATGGCGCCCTCAGGGTCGAAGTAACAGAGGACACCAAGATCCCAAACGCCGCCACGTTCAAAATCGTCAAGCAGGATCATACGCTGGGTAACATGCTCCGAGCGTACGCACCTCCGCTGGCATCTTAGCCCGTTTCCACCAACCCACGTGGTTTACAGCCAAGTGCTTTCGATGCCGCAAGTCTTGTTTGCGGGCTACAAAGTCCCGCATCCACTCCATCCCTACTTCCTCCTCAAAATCCAGACAGATGGCACCATCACGCCGCAAGCAGTGCTCGAACAAGCGTGTACGAAGCTCATCGCTACGCTCTCTTCTCTCGAAGCCAAGTTCAAGCGCGAGTTCTCATTCAAAGATGTCGAAGGTGCAGTGCCCGAGGACCCGTATGGGACCGCAGGGACCGGCGCGCAGACTTGGGGAGCAGGAAAGGATTATCTGGACTTTTAGACCATGCCTTTTACTGCTAGTTGTCCATCATTCACGGCATCTTGCGCATACATGCAAGTCTGTAATATTATATCATAGGTTTAATCCGAGAATGCCCGCTTCAAACGCTCCGGTGCTTGGGGTAATAAAAATCGTCTGCCTACGCGAGGATGCGAGCACTCAACTCGGCCCCACAGTTCATACATGCATTAGTTCGTTTCAGCTGGTCCTCGGATATGATGTTGATTATTACCCCCATAACTAGGCTACGCGGGGTTGCGAGTCTTCAACTCAGCCCTTGTGAAGATCGCCACGTATGAGCTCGCATGTGAGTTGAGGCTCGATTCAACGAGTTGGACTCTTGATTGCGCATTCTCCGCGCCGTCCCGGCCCGTGCGGGCCCAGCCCACGTTAAAGCGTGCGTTTCCAGCCGCTCTGCGCTACCCAGTTCGTCAAGCACCCAGACTTACCCCGTCTTCCCTTCTCACTCGACGACGATGCGCTCCTCATTCTTCGTTCTCCTCTCTGGTTTGGCTACGTTGGCTGTTGTCATTGCTTCGCCCATCCCGGTCGCCCCGACGGATTGCTGCCCTGCTGTGATCTCGCACGTCCACAGATAATTTGCACATGCTCACCGATGTATAGGCTCTCAGGCCACTGTGCAGTAAAGCCTGCAACAGCAGGAAGCGTGATATCGCTCTCGAGATCATTGCAGGTGCCTAACCCACCGAGGAACTGATGTGCAGTAAGTTTGCTTCATATGACCAACGTACGGGTGTCCTGATTTACGTGGGTAGAATATAAACCCAGCGCTTTGCTAAACGTGTACTTGTGTTGATACCAGTCCTCGAGTGTCGAGTTTGGGCCGTGAAATTAGAACGAGCATATTGCGAGTACCTGGTTGCGGTAGGAAGCAGTTGTGGGTCGGGAAAACGTGTTTGGCGGTTATACTGTAGTTGGTTCGAGCTGGCGGGGCCGAGAACTTACCTCATGTACAGACTGTAGGTAATGGCACCAAACGCATGATCAACGGCGTCGAAGCACTTTCTCGCCGCGTGCAGATTCAAGGATCTGGTAAACATGGTACGTACGATCTGTGATAAGCAGCAAATCTGGATACATGTTGCTTGCAGAATGGGGTGGTGGAGAGGGAAGGGTGGGAAGGTGAGAGTCGACCTCACCCCCGCGGATGCCATTTGAAACCGTTGGCAAGTACTCTAACCAATGTTGCCACGATGGAGCTTGATTGGTTTCTAACACCTTCTGGGACATCTTAGATTCACTAAATCGTCACTGGCCCGTCTCTGCTTAAACGAAAGGAATATGTGTCTCACAGACATGCTATTGAGGTGGTTTGAACCGGCACATTGGACGATACGTTGGAAGCTGGAACTTTGGACGGGAGTTGCGCGTTAGGCAAATAACACCCCGACTCTGAGAGATATGCATGTGAGTTTTCGGCTTCTACCCCTGTGTGAGATTGTCAAATCACCGCGATCCGCCGCGTAACACCTCGCGCGGCTGTGAAAACTTCGATCTACTTGGGGCCAGAGACGGAACGTTGGTCCGTTTTTGATAATTTGCAGCCCTAGTGTGTGAGCGTTCGTTTCAGCCACTCGACTGACATGTTCATCACGTCGCTTCCGTTCGGGTTGCAGCCTAACACATGATGCATGATGCCATACCTATAAATGCTCGCTGTTAACTGCGCGACCCACCAAACACGCGAACTTACTTCTCTCAATCACGATGCGTTTCTTCTCCTCCGCTGTTCTCTTTTGTTTGGCTGCGCTCGCCGTTGTCAACGCTTTGCCCACTGAGCTCTCTGAGCGGGAATGCTGTGTAAAGGTAAGCCTGACCTCCTAAAGTCGGAAGCAACGTGTACTCACCAGCGTGAAAGGGTGGCCACACGCTGTGCGGCGAATTCTGCATAGGGTAACGTGGCTACCCTGCCAGGGACATTGCTTGACTTACCAAGAACGAACGATGGTAGGTGTTTGTTTCATGTCATCGACATATGCGATATCCTGACTAGCGAGGCGTCAGGGGGCCCATATATGTCCGTCAAAGTCTGACGCTGTAGCGAGACTACGCAGTAGACCTTGGAACTTCCTACACTCTGATAAAATCGTGTCAACTCTTTTTTCATGGTGAATTATGTATCACTCTCGTGTTCATATTGTGGGATGGAAATAAGGTCAGATATGCCATGACGATTCGACCGCAAGGGAAGCTAGGAACATTGAACGTTCACTGGCAATTCACCAGACCCGGACTAGTAACCGGGACTGAGGGAGCACTGTGTTTCGTTTCAACTTCAAGTAGAATACCACTGTGAGATCGATTCCTTAACGTACGTCTGGATGTAAATCCTCTGTAGTAGTCGATCACTGATGCGTCTTCGTTCTGTTGTGAGCCTTTGTTTGTTTGTATATTCGTGGATGGATGCATACGATTTTATCCGACCCTGGGGCTTCTTCACTGAGCTCATGAATTCCGGACGCGCGTGACTCGGAGACTTGGGGGTTTGAACCCGCTACTATAAAGGACAATATCCGCCTTGAGTGCATGCTAGTACATAAGGTCATTACAGTACAATGGGGATCTACATTGATATACGCAGGAAAGAATGCGATGATCAAAGACCTTGAAGGATATCACAGTGGTTGAGTGACGGAAAATGAAAAGCGAAACCAACATAAGCGCACCTGAGACCATACATAACTTACAAGAACCCTCACAGCCGGCTCTCAAAACTTGTTTAGATCAACTGGTGGTGCATGAACCTCCACATTTCCGCTCTCATTCATGCTTGCCCCCGCCGTGGCCGCCAACACGCCCGAAGCCTCGTTCGCCTTGACCTCACCCTTTCCCAAACCGAGCGCATCCTCCGGAATCCAAATTATACGTTGAGGACGCGCGAGCGCAGGGTGCGCAAATCCATAATCCACGACCCCATCCGCGTGCTGCACGAAACGAAAGTCGTCAAAGTATGTGTCAGATTTAAGACCGGTCGACAGGTCGGCGTTACGCGAACGCTGGATGATCGATTGAGGGGATTCTAATGGGTCGGGTTCGCCGGCCACGGAGTCGACGACGGCATCGCGACGCTTTTCATCTGAACTACGACCGCTATCACCCCCAACCGAATCCTCGGCCTTGTAGGTCTTGTCAGCGATACTAAGAGGGAGCGCGCTGGTGAGCGGACCATAAGAGTGGTTGATCATGAGATGGAATCCGATCTATGAAATCAGTGCATCAGCATCCAATACATGGTTGGAAGGTTATCAAAAAAATGGCCCGACTCACGGTGATGACGATCAAAATTACCATTAGAATCCCCTCTGGCAATGCGCTTGAATGGTTTTTCTCATCCAGAACAATGAAGAAGAGTGCACAAAGGCAGAGTTGTTGGACATACAAGCCCACGAACACATGTTGGATGGCCCGAGGGTAAAACAAACCTCCGGTGTCCGTGGCGGCAGGTTGTGTGTATTGGAACAAAAAGAGGTATTTGTAGAGCTGGTAGAACAGGAAGAAGGCAAGAACTGCAAGGCCATTGATGATGGGAGAGATGATCGAGTAGCCGAGAGCTATGCGGATGATCAGGGGGGGGCATTCGAAGAGACTTTGACGCACTGACTGATAACAGTAAGCAGTGTGATAGCGGGGAATAAGGTGCCCCAAGCGACGCTCCGAGGACCAAATTTGAGATTGTAGATTGAGCGAGGAGTGCTCCCGAGAATAAACAGCATAACATAATACAGAACTAAGTGCACAATCGCGAGGAAACCGCTTGCGGATCCAGAAAGTCCTTGCAGAATGAGGTAACTATGGGCCCTACATAAGCAATCGGCGATTGATAAGAGCAAGGAGAAATCGTACGTGAGAAAGAAAATTGATGCCTGCGGAAGATTTGTTGCCAGCAATATCGCAATGGAGCTGGGATTCTGAAGGATGCCTGGAAGGGAACTGATGATGCCAGAACTCAGCGTGACGATAAGGAATGAATGCTACGGATCCATGGGATGAATAAAATCTTTCGATATCGAAGAACACTTACAACGACTTGGAAAATGAAGTAACGGGTCATCAGGCTGAGTTCTAATCCCGTACGGGTAGGAATGCCCTCGAAGCGAGCTAACAGCCTCAACACAATGGGGAGGAGCATCATGAGGACCGCTAATAAAATCGGGGGGAGGACACCCTGAATGACACCAATGACCACACCCGGAAGTCTGCAGAGCCAGGCGAGCCAACTCTCACGAACACAGAGACCCTCGATATCAGATATAATGCCAATAAACGCCACAGGGAATGCCCAGAGGATGACCAGTGCGGCGGTCGCGGCATAGCTGATGACCATCCGAATACGTTTCTCGTAAGGGTTCATGCCAAGATTTCCCCACAGAACATCCTCGGGTGACACTTCGAGGTACCGATCAGCCATGTGGTATGGAGCATGGTGTGCCAGTGAACCATAGGCCATGTGTGCTGCGATCTGCTGATTGAATGTGATGAATGCAGAGTTGAGAGGCGGGTATGACTGTTCCGCGCTGTCCTTTCCTTCCGCTACATCATCAGAGTTTGCGACATCGGATTCGTGAGAAATAGTCTTGCGAGCCTGACGAAGAAGGGTAGTGGTTGTAGCAATCTCGGTCCGACACCAGTCGATCGAGTCGACTTCCTGACCGATAAATGGGAGGGAGAATGGCAAAAATCCGATGGGGAGGCGGTGGGTCGGACGCTTGGCACGCGGAACGAGCCTTTCGGCGAGAGTGACGTTACGTTCGGTGTCATCCGAGGGGGAGAGTGCAGCATCGTCGCCTTGCTTTTTCAGCGCCTTGGCGCGAAGCTTGATTGCGGTGGAAATTAAAGTAGTCTCAGCAGCCTCTAGTTTCGCGCATGCAGCGAGGCGACGATCATAAACGGCAGGTAACTCCTTTAAATCACTGAAAAATATGGATCGAATATAAGGAGCTGACGTCACCACCCGGGACGGATTACACACCGATTTATCCAGATCCTTTTCACGCCGCCCGGGAAACGCGAGTATAACTGCGTCAATCCCTTAACAGATAAATATCTGGAAGAAATGCCAGTGATCAGGACGGTGTTCGCCTGGGCAGAGCGAGAGTGCACTGGGTCGATAAGATGGAGCTGTCTGACAGTGATGAAATGGTTCATTTCGTGTCTGATATTCCAGAATATCCAAACTACGCATAACCAACAACAGATTGCGTCAGAAACCGAGTGAGCATCAGGAACACGTTTAAACTACTCACATGTCGAGAGCCAAACAACGGTAATAAATGCTGCATATCTTTCTCCGTGATTGATTGAAATGTTGCCGAATTCGAATCTACTGAGTCCAGTGTTGTCCGGGACGGAATTATTGACTGAAGTGACTGGTAAAAGGACAATCCAAGAAATAATCCAGATGGGGATGAACACGCGAATCATTACTCGCAGAAATCGAACAAAAAAATACGCGTCAGTTCCGTTGATGCGTTGGATGTCTTTGTAGTCAGCCTGAAAGAGTGCGATTGGCCATGTGAACAAGCCAGTCTTGAATGGTTCGGTACGTTGACTGCGAGATGCAATGAGGGTCAGCGGGATCATGCAGTCAGCATGAGGTGGCCCACCTTTCGACTGGGGTGATAGTACGAGGCTCATACACGGCTTTGAAGTATGGGCGAAGAAGGGTAAATGCGGCGATTTCGATACCGAACACAATCGCGTTAAAAGCGAGGGGAGTCTCAAACGTAGCCGTCACCACCGAACCAGAGACAACGGACCTAGGCGAGGAATGGGCAACGAGTGAGTAGAATAAAACGGCTGGACGTACATGGCGGGGAGAAGTCTGGAGGACGGCAACAGGCTAGCAAAGGCCCGGGGGTAGACATATCCCAGCGCCGTGTTATGGTATAATAATAGATGCGCATTGATTCATGCCGTGTTCCTCATTCCCTGTGCTGCGATCTACTTCCATGCACCACATACCCATCGCTGCGTTCCTGTTCCGTGATCCTTGTGCCGTGATTTATGAGAGTCACTATCCCATTGATGGGTGTGGTTTTGTTCTCTTCCCTTTTTGGAATGAAACGGAAAGACAGCTGTCTCGTTTTTAGCCCAGGCACTTGGACGCATGTGTCATTGTAATAACACCCCTGCACGAGCGCTGACCTTGCGCGCTCGAAAAAAAAAACACCCCTCAAATGGCAAACACTCGGACCATCGACCCCATAGCAAGAACATCAGTTTTTTTGGCATGGCACTTCCGAAGTCGAAACCGCGATAGTACGATTACAGCCATGAGCTCTGCATCAGTCTACTGGGCACCCCAATGCCTCCTGATTCCCACGGAGAGGACCTGTCGGACTCAAATGACCAGGTACGCTGCGAAAAATGTTGTAGTAAGCCACATTTCCCCCGATTTGCCACATGATCATTCACTTATTTACTTAGCGAAGGATGAAACCCCGATTGTTCATCCCTGCATGATCAGGCCCAGCTACTCACAACCACCACCCCCAGTTCCATTCCAGATGCCCCCCCCCACACTGAACGTATCCATAGGTCTGCCCCACTATGCTAGTGGCTATATACATCTCATGAGACCACTGTCAATTCCTCTCCACTGCGATCTGAATCGCGCCTGGTGATGTAGTGGATGGATCAACCGACTCGGTGACTCACCTGGGTTACTTTTTGGTCTGGTCTGGTGGCATAGGCATGGCCACCGTTGTGAGTTCGTACCACGAGTGTTGACTTGCCTCGTCTGCAGCGAACGGGACCTTGCGCATTCTTTTCAGTGCTATTGCCATTGCTCTGGAGCTACTACTCCCGGCACCTCTGGCCTGTTCCTTGGATGTACTCATTTTGTTGCGATGCTGCCTCACATCGCCTCACATTTTTGAAACAAGTCTCGTTTGACCTCTTCTCGAGTTCCTCCAAATCACTTGACCACATCTAGCAATGGATTTCAGTTACCAGTCGAAAATGGACCCAATGTAGCGAAATGTGTCAGACGAGTCCCAGACTTCTGTGGATATAAAGACAAAGAAATGATCTCTACTTTTATTTGATTGCATATACGTTCTGCACACTGCACGACGCGCGTCGTGATCGAGAACCCGCCAGAGTTTTCGATCCTGTGAAGACGGTCTCGTCAAATTAACAGATCATGCACAGGAAATCCAATTGAAACGGAATGTTGGAACCAGCGAGATTTAGTGGATACGCCATGCATGCACCATCAACGTTGATCGGTAGATCGATTTCTACGGCTACGTCAGACTTGGCGCACCGTATAAAGTTGAGGGGGAGAAGGTAAAACCGGTTTTGGCGCGGTAGCGGACAAACCACACGGCAAAACAATAACTTTTTACTGATCGTGAGTGCATGTTCGTACATGACGTCGTGGCAAGAAAGCATGGTAACACAATGAAAGCATGGTAACAAAATGAAAGCGCACTGGTATATACAAGAAAGAAATTCACAATGACATTATGAATACTTGAAGCTCGAGTATTGGAAAACAGCCAAGAAGAGAAAACACGGCACTAGGTCACTAGCAAACCTGAAACTACGCACCATCCTTTGAAAATCATTGCTCCAACCCTTCAATCAAACTTGTTCAAGTCCACTGGTGGTGCGAGAACCTCCACATTTCCACTCTCGTTCATCCTCGCCCCCGCCGTACTCGCCAACACACCCGACGCCTCGTTCGCCTTGACCTCATCCTTGCCTAGCCCTAGCGTATCCTCTGGAATCCAGACGACGCGCTGAGGACGTGCCACGGCAGGGTGTGCAAACCCATAGTCCACCGACCCGTCTGTGTATTGCGCAAAGCGGAAGTCGTCGAAGTATGCATCAGGTTTCGGATCGGTCGATGGATCAGCACTGCGCAGGGGCTGGGTGATTGAATCAGGGGATTGTGAAGGACCAGCATCCGAGGGGGAGACGCCGACGGCAGAGTCGATGGTGTCACGACGCTTCGGATTGCGGCCAGGCGAGTCTTCGGCCTTGTAAGTCTTATCAGCAATACTGAGAGGAAGTGCACTGATGAGTGGGCCGTAGGAATTGACGATCAAAACGTGGAATCCAAACTATCAAAGGCGCGCGTCAGCATCGCAAAACAAGTAAAGGAACTCTGGCTCACAGTGAAGAAGATCAACACCACCATCAAAATACCCTCCGGCGCCGCACTTGCATGGTTGTTCTCATCCCGAGCAAGGAAGAAAAGTGCACAAAGACAGATCTGCTGGACGTACATGCCCACGAATACATGCTGCATGGCCCGAGGGTAAAATAAGCCTCCGGTATCTGTGGCGGCAGGTTGTGTGTATTGGTATAAAAAGAGGTATTTGTAGAGCTGGTAGAACAGGAAGAAGGCAAGAACTGCAAGGCCATTGATGATGGGAGAGATGATCGAGTAGCCGAGAGCTATATAAATCATGAGTAAGGGAATTCCGCAAGATATGTGTGGACTAACTGATGACGGTGAGAAGTGTGATGCCGGGGAATAAGGTGCCCCATGCAACACTTCGAGGACCAAATTTGATATTGTAGATTGAGCGAGGAGTGCTTCCGAGAAGGAACAACTTGACATAATACACAACCAGCTGCACAATTGCAAGGAAGCCACCTGCAGTTCCAGAGAGTCCTTGCAGAATGATGTACCTACGACATAAATGAACATTCAGTGGCCGGTTAGAATAAGCAGTGACCGTACGTGAGGAAAAAGGTTGATGCCTGGGGAAGGTATGTGGCCAGCAGATTTGCAATAGAGCTCGGATTCTGAAGAAAGCCTGGGAGGGCAGCGATGAGACCCGAACTCAGGGTAACGATAAGGAATGAATGCTATGCAAGCATCAAATCAACCAATCAAACATTTCCAGTATGAAGGACACTTACGATGACTTGGAAAATGAAATAACGGCTCATCAGGCTAAGTTCTAGTCCTGAACGGGTAGGGATACCCTCGAAGCGAGCTAACAGCCTCAAAACAATGGGAAGGAGCATCATGAGAACGGCGAGCAAAACCGGGGGTAGGATACCCTGAATGATACCAAGGACCACCTTTGGGATTGTACAGAGCCAGGCAAGCCAACTCGCGCGAACGCAGAGACCCTCGATATTAGATATAATGCCAATAAACGCCACAGGGAATGCCCAGAGGATGATCAGCGCGGCGGTCGCGGCATAACTGATGACCATCCGAATACGTTTCTCGTAAGGGTTCATGCCAAGATTACCCCACAGAACATCCTCGGGCGACACTTCGAGGTACCGATCGGCCATGTGGTATGGAGCATGATGTGCCAGTGAACCATAGGCCATGTGTGCTGCGATCTGCTGATTGAATGTGATGAATGCAGAGTTGAGAGGCGGGTATGACTGTTCCGCGCTGTCCTTTCCTTCCGCTACATCATCAGAGTCTGCGACATCGGATTCATGAGAAATAGTCTTGCGAGCCTGACGAAGAAGGGTAGTGGTTGTACCAATCTCGGTCCGACACCAGTCGATCGAGTCGACTTCCTGACCGATAAATGGGAGGGAGAATGGCAAAAATCCGACGGGGAGACGATGGGTCGGACGCTTGGCACGCGGAACGAGCCTTTCGGCGAGAGTGACGTCACGTTCGGTATCATCCGAGGGGTATGCAGCATCGCCGCCTTGCTCTTTGAGTGCCTTGGCGCGAAGCTTGGCTGCAGTAGAAAGCAAGGTGGTCTCGGCGGACTCCAGTTTCCCGCATGCGGCGAGACGTCGATCATAAACAGCAGGTAACTCCTTCAGATCACTGACGAATACAGACATGTACGATATAAATAAATGATTCTGCAACCCTGGAGGATGACATACCGATTTATCCAAATCTTTTTTATGCCGCCCGGGAATCGCGAGTACAATTGTGTTAGTGCCTCTTCCGACAAGTATTTGGAAGGGATGCCGGAAACCAAAATGGTGTTCGCTTGAGCAGAACGAGAGTGCACAGGGTCGATCAGATGAAGCTGCCTGACATTGACAAAATGAGTCATTTCGTGTTTGATATTCCAGTATATCCAAACTGCACATGACCGATAAATTGCGTCAAACGAGTCAACGTCAGGAACACAGAGTACCCACATGTTGAGAGCCACACGAGGATTAAGAACGCGGCATATCGGTCTTGATGATTCTGCGCAATGTTTCCAAATGTAAATCTACTCAGTCCAGTGTTTCCGGGGATGGAGTTGTTAACTGAGGTGACTGGCAAGAGTACGATCCAGGAGATGATCCAAATCGGAACGAGCACGCGAATCATCACACGCAAAAACCGCACGAAAAGGTAGGCGTCGGTCCCGTTGACGCGCTGGATATCCTTGTAATCGGCCTGAAAGAGAGTGACCGGCCATGTGAACAAGCTACTCTGGAATGGCGCAACACGTTGACTGCGAAATGCAACAAAGGTCAGATACGGCACGAACTCCGCATGAGGTGGCGCACTCGTCGATTGGTGTAACTGTACGGGGCTCATACACGGCTTTGAAGTATGGGCGAAGAAGGGTGAATGCGGCAATTTCGATACCGAATACAATGGCGTTAAAAGCGAGGGCGGTCTCAAACGTGGCCGTCGTCGCCGCGCCGGCGGAGGAGACGTCAGACCTAGGAGAAATGTGAGCAACGAACGAGAAACACAAAAAAAAATAGGGCGTACATGGTGGAGGGAAGACAAAAGAGCGAACTAGTAGAAAGGGGACGACTTGGGTGAGTTGTATACAGTTCGCTTGGTGGCTTATGTACAAATCTTCACTAATCCTTTTCTGGAAAACAACCGTCCCAAACAATGAATCCTTACAATGATGCCTCCTCCCAAATATGTTTGTGCGAAACTCCACCCTATGATTCATACCAGGCCCATTCCATGCAATCTGTTCTTCAAGACTTCCAGGAGTTTGGTTGAGAGACACGCTGCGCTGTTTCGTTCCCCAGGCCTGTCAGAGTCGGAATGGAATTTCCTTGCTTCTAGCCCAGGGCACCGAACACGCGTGATGTGTTATTTTATATCCCTGCATGAGCGCTGATAAATGCTCGGACGCCATTCCTCCGCCCTCCTCCATGGGTACCCCGCAATACCATGTACTCGAGCTAACATTCCGACCACCAGCCCGGCAGCCTTTTTGCCCCCGCGAGTTCCACTTCTCTTGCGACAATTCGGGGCCGCGATACGGTTGGTTACGTGGCGATTTAGGCTCTTGTCATGCATCAGATGCTGACATGGCAGTCGACTCGCTGCATTAAGTACGTCATCGTCATTCACATGACCTCGAGAAGTAGCCGACTGCCAAGGCGGGTGCGTTTCTGGTTCCCACGAGTCGCACCCTTTTCGATCCGTCCATGTGTGAGAATCACGAGTGGTATAAGTGATCCTCTCGATTTACTTCTGCACTTTCCATTACCCCTTGGATGCGTGTATGCCAGCCACATTTGGATCTCTAGGACCGTCGAAGTCATCATTTCAGTTAGTTCTTCTGGGGTACGCCTTTCGTTCTATCAATCTCTCTCGAATCGTGTGACGGACTGGTATCCTCTCTTACCAACTTCGTTGGATAGGAGACCTTGCCTCATGGTGTGCACACGCACTTTTCATTTCCTTGCCACTCGACTCACGTCGCAAGTCCGTGAGACATGCACCGTTTCGACGCTGAAGCGAAGACCCGGTTGGTACACAACCTAATCCGTGCACGCGACTCGACGGACCCGTGCACTCGCACCAACTATCACTTGTTTGAACATGTGTGTTTCCTGCATCGTATACGTCCGTCTCGTATGTTGCCTGCTATACCTAGAGTGACACTTCCAACATTGGAATTATCGGTCATTTCGGTAATTTCAAACGCCCCGCTGGAGGGTCTTGAAACCTAACTTAGGCAACACGGTCGACAACTCGGGAAAGCATCGAGCATGTAGAAATACTTATTGATTTCACGCGGAACTCGACCACAGATGGAACGAATAAGAACACCTCTTGTCTTTCTCTCCTTGCCCTTGCGTTCCGTTTTTGGAACTTGTCTAGATTGGCTACCGGCCATAGTGAGTATTACTATTAGTCGCCCCTACCGCTGAAGCATGTATTAGGATTCCAACATGATATGCTTGTCAGGTAGTCAGATCTACACGTATGGGACGGTAGGTGGTGCTCTAATCATGGAAGGGCCGCCTTCTTTACTTGCAATTTACAGGTCGCAATAATTAGCCCTCGTTGAATCTGCGCATGGATATTATCCATTCTTACCGAAATCTTTGTCTTCAACAACGATCACCGTACCCCGTGTTATTGGCCTTGTGTGGCGGGTTCTACCACCGATCGCACAGTGCATACCAAGTAGTAAGCGTTGTGTTCGTGTGCACATTCTCCAGCTCCTTCGCGTCGGGATAGTTGTAATTGCCAATCGAAATCATTGTTTTCCGGTCTTCCACATCCCCAGGAATCTCGCTAGCGGACTAACCCGGTGGCGCGGATCTTTACTCCACTCAATGTCACAGACTGGTCGTTGCATATTTTGATGGTCTGAAACATAACTATGGTGTAGCATCCACCCTCGTCAGGTTATGCAACGAGTTCATCAATACTGTCAATAAATGAGTGTGTTGCTTGTCGACATGCAAGAATAGACGACTCACTGGATCAGTGCAGAATTCCTTGACGAGGCCGTCAGGCAAAGCGCTGATGGTGGTAGACGCAGCCAAACCGGAAATGAGGACGAAGAGGGAGAAGCGCATCGGAACCGAGTAGAGACTGGAGGACTGCAGGTAAGCTCGAGCGTTTGGTTAAAGGGGAGAATGAGCGGTGTTTACATACACCTTCCCCGGGCGGTCAGGGTGTTTCGTCTGCGCGGAGGTGAAGCGGCTGTCGCACAGCCAGTTGAAACGAATCCGACGAGTCGCAAGTGCTAGAGAGGTGCAAGACGAATCGTAGCATCCACCAGTCTTGAGAAGGAACAGATCTGACGATGCATAACTTCACGAAGGATAGCTATAGGGGAGACCGGTGGCCATTACCACCTCCCTCTATCAGCGCAAATAAATGCCTACGTGTCGAGAACGCACAGCCTTGGTTAAATGTAATGCCATGTTCCGAAATCATGCCGTAGGTCGAGCTGTAACGGAAGCGGTTGTGAGATCATCACCGTTACTACGATGCTATGAGCGACCCATGTATCCTTTATTCTAGATCAGAACAGGCAGAATGATATGATGTAAATGCGGGTACCCATCATTCACCGTCCTCTCTTCTTCATCGCTACGGTCAATACTCCTGTGTTCCCTGGCTCGTTCCCAGGTATCTTCAAAAAGCATTTAGACGAGCCCAATCATTCTGCATCGCTGACGTGCGCTCCTCACTCGCACTGGTATAGACCAGTGAGAATGAGTCACCGATTCCTACGGTAGTTGGGGAGGGTTCTACTCGTCAGGCACCCTGCATACGGGTCCGGGGTGTGGCCGCGTATGTGGCCTCGAGGCCGTCTGTGAGCCATACACGTTTGATGGTTGAGGACTCTGTGGAACGGCGTAGTACTCCTGCGCGCTTTGACCTGGTTTGCGCTGCATGGACGTTGAGGGGAGGGAGCAGGCGGGGTGCACGGGAGCTAACAACGCTGTTCTGAAAGGAGTGATGTTTACAGTGTACAACTGTAAATATAAGGTTCGCGAGCCGCATGAATGAATTTAGATAGTCGCGGTGGCGACCTGTTTTCTCGCATAAGGCTCCACCAAGGTCATCGAGACTGGTGGCCGAAAGATTGCTCGTTTTGTTTCAATATGTGTGCCCCAATGTATGGTTCGGTTGACGTCCTTACTAATTGGTATACAGGTTTGTTGTTAAGAGACCTTGCTCGACGAAGCTTTGTGTCCTCCCTTGGATGTTGAGATGGTACGCATCTATATCTCATTGACCGGTTGACACTAATTGAACCGATGGATTAGAAGATAAGCTCGAAACCTTATCAGAGCAGGACGGCATCCAATACTTGATATCGATGCCCATACCGATGCTATCTGCCATTTGGGACAATAGATGACACATCCTCTATAGTATAGGTGGTATCCATGGGTGTATATGCAAAGGTACATGATGTGTAGCCGGCGAAAGGCAAAGCACAATGGGTCCAATCCTCGGAGAGAATGGCAAGAAAGCTTATTGAAGAGCAGCGTAGATAAATTGGAGATATTCACCGACAGGGATCTTGACCAATGCATTTCCCCCACGTTTGTCGGGTCTGGAGAAAGAAAGTCTATAGGAATCCTCTAGCACGAAGAAAGGTATGATGGTGTGGGTGATACGGCAATCCATTACTTTCCAGCACATGTCTTGTAAACGACGAGCCCACACAGCGCGACCGAATAACCTAGTAACCATCATTGAGCGAGTGAGGGTGGGATCTAAGGTGGAAGCTATACCAAAAATTTGGAGTGGTGTGATGGGTGTGCCGAAGAGAAGAACAGACCCAGCAATAAGAAGAATATCCTTATGAGGAATGAACATCAGAGACTTCGATTATCTAGACGTACAATGGAACCGACCTTGAACACGCCCGCGAGCGTCAATACTAGGCCGCTACCAGAGCCCACCAAGAAGACAGCAGCCACGTTAAGCAAAAACGCCACTGAGGCGTTGGAAATAAGCACCCCCCAGCTTATTTTGCCAGCGGCGACTGCGTAAAATGGGGCGAGACCCTCTGTAAAAGGAATGGCGAGGAGATTAATGGCGGCGCAAACCGGTGCATAATAATGGAGCGAAACAAGAGGATCCATCTTGAGTCCATGGAGGAGGATCTCGATCATAACCAGGCGGGAAGCCTCAAACTGAATACGCTCCGCCGTTAGACACGGGAAATCGGAGGATCAGCGTGGGAACACGTACGGCAACGGCAGCAGCTTGCGTCAAAAATCCAGTAAGGTTAAATTGAAGCTCTCCGTGGGAGGCAAGCGCAACCCCCAACGAGATCATGAGTACGATCATCATCAGACGGCGATTTGGTTCTTTTATCCGAGCGAGCCAGGAGATGAGAAGGATAGCGACTGGTGTGAAAGCCTACGATACGATGTCAGCGACATTGCATATGTGAGGAAGAGTCGAGGTGAAACGCGTTTGCGTTCAAGCATACCTTGAGCATCTGGATATACGCGATGCTGAGATACAGATACGCAGTATTACTGAGGATGAGGCTGCCGCTGAAGAGCAGGCCAATAGGGAGGATAGAGTGCATGAACATGGTTTGAGACATGTGGACATCTTTGACACCGTCTAGCAGGTTAGTGGTCCGTTGAAGCACTCTTGTGCCAATGGCCTATCTCATCAAGTGTCAGAAGACAAACACGAAGGGAAGAAAAGAATGGACTGACAGCGAAAGTTAGATGCCAAGTGACAAGAAAGACAGGATAGCGGAATTCATAGGTATTATACACGCGATTGTTGTATAGGATGACAGTCGAACTAAGGACTATCCATACAGGGATGATCGCAGCGGCAGGGATTTTGGCCCGTTGTGTTTTGGACGGGGTCGTAGCAGGCGCTGGGAGCGAGGAAGAAGAGTAGTCACAGTCGGGGGGTCGTTGCTCCGTCCCAGAACCAAAAGAAACGGATTCTTCGTGTTCTTGAACTTGCAGCTGTGCGAGCTCGTGCTTCTCGGTGTTTTGTGGGTGGTAGCTCTTCTCGTCTTGGGCCATGTCGATCGCCAGAGGTGGTTCGAAAGGGTTGAAAGATGTTGAACACGGTCGTAGTCAAGCTAAAGGTGAGACAGTGGATGCAGGAGGCAACTGGTAACGTGGGTCTAGCAGACCGAATTATTGAGCGCGCTGGCCCCGTTTGGACGTGACACGACCGCTTGTTCCTCCCGCATCAAACTTCCAGAAAAAGAAATATCAGATCGATTCAGTTTGTCCCCTTGGCATTTCTTTATGTCACTCGGTAACGGCATCACCAAAGGATGACAATCCTGATAACCAACTCACTCGGACTGGGCCAACGAAGGTCAGATCGAAAGAGTTCCCTTGTGCAACGAAAAATGCCAATTGTTGCATAACTGGAAGAGGAAGCTGGTCTAACCGTCCAACACGGCGACATTTGAACTCCGCCCGAATAACCAAAACCATTAATGTGGAAGTGCGATGGCATGCAAGTTGTTCGCCACACGAAAGCGGCATTAACTCGTGGATAACAAGACACAGCAGCATTGCGACACGGCATGGTCATCAAACATGGGAATTTTTTCTAAAGATATATTCCCATCATTCTAATTTCTAGCCAGATTGATCTCGGATGTCTGTTTGGCACGGTCCCCATGGCCTGGCATACCCCTTAACGTGAGTTTTGCCGTCCAAAGCAGCTGCTGACCGTAAGTTGTACCGAGTATCTGCTGACCATACTACGTGTCTCGCACGTAATGATAGCCTGAGACATAGGCTTTGAACATTGTTGGCCCTGTGACCCGCCCTTATACAGCGTCTATGATAAGCAAGGCTTAGTCATATCTGGCAGGCTTGCTACATTGTACAGGCACCACGACCGATCTGAAGATCTGACCCTTGAAGGCGTGCTGGACCTAAGGCACAAATCAAATGGGGGAATTGGGGGGCAGGCCAGACTGCACGCCATCGCTGATTTTTCTAGCCTTGCCATGAGGGTGGCTTGGCTGCCAGGTCAGTTACCATATCTTGGAAAGGTTGAGAATCTCAGGCCATGCTAGGTGCAAATAATGAGATGTGGGAATGTGCTATTAGTGGAGGTGGCCTGGTGCACTGCAACAGTTCCCATCATTCACCATTACAATGGCTTGGTCACTAGGCCAGCCTACAACATTATTCCCAGGTGTCGTGTTCTATAAACCTCGGGTTGCACTCTCTCCCCCAGGTGGCACTAGCAAATGATGGAAATGTACAATGCATGCAGAGCCTCATGCATTACCTGGTAGCGTTTCTCATCCATGATAAGGTCAGTTAAACTGGTCTGAGAATAATGTATTGGAACATTTTTGCTGGCCCATGCAAATAGGGTAAGCAATAAAATACCACTGACCGTGAGCATAGCCCCAGAATCTCAGCCCATCAGCCCACCTTCCAGTGAGCAGAAACCTGGTGTCAGGATACCAGCATACACCCACAAAGGTGGTTACGCACCTGTGGCAACAGGGAATGAGCTGTCCGTTCACCTCACTTGCTTTGTCAAAGCTTGCAGCTTGCAGCACAACACCATCACTATCCACATTGAGTTTTTTTTCTAGGGATTGGTGCGGGTGTGGGTACGGGTATGGGTACAGGTCTGGATCTTGTGACCCATGGCAAACCCGTACCCATAGCATGGATTTAGCGGTACCTGTGGTGGCTAGGACGAAGACACGACGACGACGACGCAATCGCGGGAGCGCGATCACGCCATCATTGTCGTGTTGTCGTCATGAGGGCTTTCGCTGCAGGTAGCACGGGTATACCCGCGGCGGGTTGCATTCCCCTTTAGACCCCGCCAGGACCCCAGACACGCTTGTTCGTTGATGTCGACAAGTGAGCCAGCGGCGGTCTTATCCATCCGTCTTCTCCACAACGCGAGCGCGCGTACATTCAAAATGGCCAGCCTCCAGGGCTATGTCGATTGTGAGCTTTAGCTGTCTGATCGCCCTCCATATCTTAACCCTCCCTTGCAAGGACGTGTATTGCTCGTGCTTCAGGATGGCAGGGCGATCGTGGTGAGTCGCTCTGGTTTCTCGCGATTGTTGTGAAGTATAATTAATTCGGCTCTATGCACCTATCAATAGGGAGTGCTTGCAGGTTTCGACCAAAAATCCAACGTAGTTCTCTCAGAGTCCAAGGAACGCGTGTATAGCATGGAAGAAGGCATCGAGGAGATCCCACTTGGACTCTATCTCGTCAAGGGTGACATGATGTGCATTGAAGTCCCCTTATTCTTTCCTTCTTTTCCCATTTCCAGGTTTTTGTCTTCCTTGCGATCTCCTAACCTTCCTCTACCCGTTGGAAACAGGACGCTGACCGGTAATCTGGCATTCGTTTTCAGTGCCCTCATTGGGGAAATAGACGATGCGATTGACCAAGCTGTCTATCTCTCTGCCATCCGTGCGGAACCTATTCCCCCAATCCGATATTGATCCCACCTGGGTCAGTCGCTCCCAAGGTCCCATTTATTACCAAAATGCATGCCATGTCGCACATACAGTACGTGGGCTTACGTACACTCGACATCGTTCTCACCATTCCCCGATCCATCTCCCAAAATTTCTGTCAAAATTCAACCCGTCAGACAAACACCTGCATGAAAGGGAGCGATGGTGGCGAGCTAGAGGTGTACTGATTATACGGTATATGTCTTGGGTACGGGGCGTTTACCCTCTGGCACAGAAAAAAAGTCATAGTACCTACACTATGGACCAATTTTGGTTGCAGTGATTCCACAGGTATCGTCGATCCGAATGCTGTTATTGCACAGAACTTGTGCTGTGTCTTGGGTGCCTCGACACGGCACCATCAAGTCGATACTATCATCGCATCGGCACAACTCCCAGCTGGCGAGTCTGACACCTGGATCGCATTTTCTCCCGTGTTAGGTATGTAGCTCGAGGTTAGTGTTTCGCGAACAAGCGTGACACATTGAGGCTTTTTGACCTCGAGAAAAAACATACGGGTGAGCAAACTAGATGCTCTTCGTTACTGGAGGGTCGTGCAACGGGTCTCCACATCCACAGACTGTAGTAATTCAGCTGAACCCCCAGTGGAGCGTTCGAGCTCAGGTCAACGGTAGATACAAACGGATAATCTGCTTCTAACCCCGAAATCGAGTTTAGATCCTATTTTATATTCACATCGCGCTTTCGCTTTTCAGTTTAGTGAGTGCGGTATTCACTACGACGAATGTACCGATCGTCATGGGGACTCACGAGTCACGAGGAGACGATTAAATGATGGACCTTTGGCCGGAACACGTCAGATGATCAACATCCGACGATCCTCTAGTGCTACCATCATAAAGGAGCAATAGCCGATGTGCTCTGTAACATGTGTAGTACAATAACAAATGATGCGACATGGCGAATGAGGATATTAAGGTGCAAAAACCCTGGATTTCATATTGATGTCCACGAAGAAAGCTGAAACCAGACCGATCCAGTACGAAAGAGGGAAGGGGAAGAGACGGCGACGAAGCTATCTTCACCAAGGAACTCGTCAATTCCGTATAAAACGCAATTGACCAGCCACGCTACTCGCACTTCGTCACGATGACCTCGTGACACCGTCGAGCACTCTGATGAGCAGTTTCACCAGACCCCCGCGAGGCATTAAGCCTTTCACCACGGCCTGTCCAACGCCAGAGCTCTCCGCGGGGGGCATGTGCACGACGTAGCGGGCGAATACTTCGCCCTGAGTCGTAAGAGAATCACCGTTAGCCCTGATCGCTACAGAACAAGAGAACTCACCACTTCAACGAAAATGACAAGAATGATAAGCCTGACGGAGGAATGCAACGTCAGCAAACGCACAAGCCAAAGATCGGAAACGATACCATATCACAATCCAAGTAATTCGCTCCATGGCACTGTTATTTAGGTGATCATGTATAACATCGAGCTGGCAAATGAACATAAGGAAGGAACCCGGGAAGCAGGGAATAAAACCACGTACGAAATCGCTCGCGACAAGCAGTTTCTCGTTTAGCACCCTGACACGCACCTCGACCTCCATGTACTCTCTCACGCTCTCGTATAATCCACCGAGACTGGCTTCCGTCCAGAAGAGTTCAGGCACATCGAGGACGTTTGACACGAGGTTCACATCACGGCGGAGCTTGAACAATCGACCCGTCAAGCGGAGGGCATCCTTGCGCTTCAGGGAGAGCGCGCCGGACTCGGCGAGTTGGCGTGGAATGGAGAGTGCGAGCGGGTCTGAGAGGACACGGGAAGCGGTGGTCTCGTACATTACGAGTAGGGTGGACTGTGCGAGGGCATGCGCAACGGAGAGCTTGAGAAGGTGAGATGGAGGCTTGAATGCTAATGGAATGTGAGGACTTTGAGGCCGGAAGAATAGGAAGGACGCACTAAAGAAATCATTGTAAATTCTTGGACGGGTGATAGACGAATCAATCTGGGTGAGACGTCATTACGCTACCAAAGAGAATGATCAACGATGAGATCTGCGAACGCACAGCAAAATGACATTCTTCGATCTCCCAGTCATTCTGCTTTATCATGCGGCGAAAAACGCCGGCGTTTGCAAGGTCGTCGATGATACTTCGTTCCTGGGTTTCATTGAAGCCATAAAACACGGCAACACCGTAAGCGAAAAAGACGACCTCTGCAATTGGTTGCTCCGACCCCGTTTCAGCTGCATTTTGCTGCGAAGCTTGGCGAAGAAGTGGTGTTTGAAATTCATCTTCCTCCTGGGGGTGGTCATGCTCTACCTCCGTCTTTCCTCCTGCGTCGGCAACAAATCCACCGTCTGCCTCTGTCTCGCCCGCTTCCACCTCGGATTCTGCGGCGACCACGAATGTGTGTGAGGTGTCTCTATCTCTCGTCTCAACGTGACTGCCTTCAGTGACATAACCACCTTCCCTGCCCTCCGTGAGATACCCATCGTCTTCGTGTCTCGATATTTCTTCACGCGATCGTGGGCGAGGGGAAGCAAAGTAGGTCCCCTGGTAACCATTCTCTTCTGCCTCCGAGAGGCGACTGAGGTGTGCCTTGGTGAACGCGGTCGAGGATCGAACAGTAGTGGACGGGGAGTAACCCGGCAGGAGGGGCAAATGGTACATCTTATCATGGGCATCGTGGCCAAATGAATTTTACGCGATGCTGCCAACGGGAAAGAGCGTGACACTAACCACATACATTGCCTCGTCAAACACCCTCGGGTGTACGTTGTGTTCCCGCTTGAGAAACCCTGCGAGAAGCTTCATCTTGATTTCCTCTGCGAGACAATAGGCCGTGATGCGGTTGTAACCGGCCTTTTCCCTCTGATCCCTGGTCATGCGCTCGGCGGCGCTCTTGTACTCGCGGACGAGACCCGCATCGGTCTCGTAGCCAAGTACGTCCTCTTCTTCCGCGCCGGGGTAACCATGACCTGGAGTGACGAGGAGGGGTTTTGTTTGAGGTGCTGAGGGAAGGAGAACAAGTTTCTC
>JBBPLN010000280.1:0-27473 GCA_038089815.1 Sutorius eximius | reverse complement strand
CATCATGTCGTTCGTCAAGCTGAGCATATTCGGCACGTCGTTCGAAGTGCGTCCCTTGCATCGCCGTTCCTGGATGCCCTGACGATTTCTATCGATTATCTAGGTCACTACGCGTTATGTAGACCTACAACCGGTCGGAATGGGTGCGCAACCACATCGCCCGATCTACGCCTTTCCCACTCATCTACCCGACGACAGGGGCGTTCGGCCTCGTCTGGTACTCCCTTGCTTGGTGATCTCCCGCCTGCCCCTCATGCGTCTCTAGCTCTGCAAAGGACCAACTAACAGGCTCGTCCGTCGCGATCAAGAAGATCATGAAACCCTTCAGCACGCCTGTCCTAAGCAAACGAACGTATCGCGAACTCAAGCTATTAAAACACATACAACACGAGAACGTGCGTTTTCTCGCGATCTTGCTCCCATCCTCCCACAGGACTTACATGGACCACTCTAGATCATCAGTCTAAGCGACGTGTTCATCTCCCCTTTAGAGGATCTGTGAGCTCCACTCTTCTCTCCCGTCCCCACGCTCATTTCACAGTTCAGCTACTTTGTCACGGAACTTCTTGGCACGGACTTGCATCGCCTGCTGACCTCGCGTCCGTTGGAGAAGCAATTTATCCAATACTTTTTATACCAGATTCTTGTACGTGTCTTTTGTCCTGTTGTTTTCAGTCCATTCATAGCCCATAGCGCGGTCTGAAATACGTTCACTCTGCCGGAGTTGTCCATCGCGATCTGGTACGTCATCGCATCCGGTTCCGCCCCAGTTTCTAATCATCGCCGTCAGAAACCGAGCAACATTCTCGTCAACGAGAATTGCGACCTCAAGGTTCGTGTTCTGATGCCGACCTCACCTCTGAGATGACTGACGAGCGCTAGATATGTGACTTTGGTCTGGCACGCATCCAAGATCCGCAAATGACCGGATACGTCTCGACGAGGTATTATCGCGCCCCTGAGATCATGTTGACATGGCAAAAGTACGATGTGGCGGTCGACATTTGGAGTACTGGATGCATATTCGCCGAGATGCTGGAGGGCAAACCGCTATTCCCTGGAAAGGACCGTACGTGTCTTTTCTGTCTTTTCCTCGACCGGCCTGTTTGACGAGAGATTAGATGTAAACCAGTTTTCAATCATCACGGAACTCTTGGGAACTCCCCCTGATGACGTCATTGAAACCATCGCGAGTGAGAATGTTCGTCCCCCCTTCCCTCCATACTCTCGCTTTCTCACGCGTCTCTAGACGCTAAGATTCGTACAAAGTCTGCCCAAACGCGAACGTGTCCCTTTTAGCCAAAAACTGAAAACCACCGACAAAGATGGTCAGTCGGTCTTGATTATGGTGTCGCGCGATGAAGTTTATTCTTCACTAGCGCTGGATCTCTTGGAGAAGATGCTAGTCTTTGACCCGAGAAAGCGTATAGATGCTGCCACGTCCCTTGCGCACGAGTATGTCGCGCCGTATCATGATCCAACCGATGAACCGGTTGCAGCAGAGCAATTCGATTGGAGCTTCAATGACGCTGACCTCCCGGTGGACACGTGGAAGGTCATGATGTACAGCGAAATTCTCGGTCAGCCTTCCTGTGTAGTGTGTTATCTCAGCTGACACCTTTTGTACTACCAGATTTCCACCAGGTCGGCGAGTCAGCAAACCCATCTGGGGGCGTCCCAGAAGGCGCGCTCGCAGGGCCCGAAGCGCCTGCGTCCAAGTAAATATTGGCTCTTTTCTCTGCTTCTTCCGTTCTTTCATCCAGAGGAATGGCTTCAGCTCGGTCTGTCCTTGATTTCGTCGAACGGGAGCTCCTGTTGATTTTATGCAGTTCTTGGTCGACTATGGTACCGTAATCCCCGCGTGCTCGAGTTCTCGCTGCATTTTCTACCACCGATATCTCCGGTTCGTAATGCCAACCTTTCTCATCATTTCGCGCTATCCGGTCCGTGGTAAATTCTATTCCTTCTTTCTACGTGCAAGAGTAAACCAACGCTTCCAACGTACCGCCTGAATTTTATACGTAGCGCAGTCTTCACCTACCTTGGAGTTGTATACTGTTCAAGTTTGTACATGAGTTCGTGGACATTGGTTAGATGTACTTAGGGATGTCATCCTTTGTAGACCATACGAACTTCCGACTTCAAGTAGCCGATGTGCGACGCTTAGACCCCAACCATGATAGGACGTCCGAACCGGCGTGGCAATCGACCGAGTGCCCTTGATTTTTCTTTCGGCATCGAAGATCCAGATGACTCGGCATCCACTACCAGTGGTGCTACATCCGACGCTGGCCGTAAGCGGGATCGTGGTGATGCGGGCGATCCAGATGCCAGAGTGTGTGTTTGTTCTCCTCGTATTCAGTGGCGCTAAACGCGACCGCACAGGGCACGAAGCGTCGCAACCTCGATGGAGCTCCACAGCCTCGTAAGGCGACTTGTTCCAACACTTTTCTCTTCTTGATTCATTCACATCAGCGCGCAAATACGAACCGCGATCGTACGAGGTTGAGGAAACTAGGGACCTCCTCGTCTTTGGCGAAGAACAGGACCCGCCTGGCGATGACAGGAAACGCGTTCGTGCGCTCTCCCATTTTACCTTCTTTGATCCTCGTCATGAAAACCGGATGGTGTCACTTGATGTCCTCGACGAGGGTGGCGACGATCAGCGCGTTCGCGGCGCCGGGTTCGTTTCCCCGCTGTACGACGTAGATGAAGACGCAGGTCAGGAGGACGACCTTGATGAAGAGGCCGAGCGACAGTACATCCGCACGACGCGCATTCTAAAGTATTTCACGAAATATTGGGAAAGGGACAGGTATGTGAAATCCCGGGGAGAGGTATACCGTCAACCATGCGCTCACGTCAAAAGTCCGTTTTATGTCGAGACAGCTCACGCCATCTATGAACTCAGGGCGTTGGAACCGTCCAAGAAATATCGGAGCCAATTCAGACCGTTCTGGAGGCTGCAGACGATATTGCGATTCGTAATATCCTCCGCTCGAGAGGAACCAGAACAAGAATTTGTTGCTTTCATGCGCGAATACAACAGGATCATAATTTTCGATCAGCCCATGACCGAGCGTGAGCTGTGGGACGCTGTGGGTTTTTTTCCATCCGGGAGAATGTCTGCTGAGGATTTTCCTAGGTTCCGAAACTACGCGAAACACTGGAAAATGTCCCATATGGAGATGCTCTCCGAGCATCTCCCGTCATCCACCACCTTCTTTTTCGCTTACCACCTGTTATATTCCGGCCCGTTGGCGGCAGGCAGGGCGAGCGGAGACCGCAACCAGAAAATGACCTCCACGTTCAATACAAGGGCACCCTTGACCTGGCAGTGCTGCGTACACCGCTACGTACGCGCGTGACACCACGAATCGGACAGATGGCCCGTGGGTTATTTAGAGAAGTTCTGGACGTCGTTGGACGCCCTCCTCGAGCCGAGCCTGAAATGTCGAAAGACGAGCTTACCCCCCGGCTTGAGACGTTCTTGATGCACACTCAAACCCGACCGCTTGTCCAGTTCCGACCGAATCAAAAGATAGGGCGTTCATCCTGGCTGAAACATATATTGATAGATGGATTGACATACGAGGTATAGATACCACTTCCTTGGTTTTGATAAGCTGATGGTGGTGGATAGGTCGGGGACACTGTCCTGTTTTATTCTGGAACGGGCATTCCGCCAAATCCGAATGACCTCCCCCCAACGGACACTCTTGCCGATCACTTTTGGTAAGGGTCCGACTACATATTCTGACAAAGTCTGATCAAAGCTTTGTTTAGGTTTGCCAAAATTATATACATGAGTGAGCTGGATGGAACTGTCCATGTTCAATGGTTCGAGCACAGCTCCAAGACGCTGCTACAAGAGTTGGGCCATCCCCAGGAATTGTTTCTGATCGACCATTGTAATACACAGTTGTTAAGACTGATCATCGGCAAAGTTAGCACACACTACATCAAACCCGGTGACTCGGTCGCAGACATCCAATCACACGATTTTTTTTACAGGTACGGGCTATATAGCTGCGATTGGTCGGTTCTGACGATGCGATCCAGGTACCTGTGGGATCAGCACGAAGGATCATTTACCAATGTTGACATGGATGCTTTGGCCGCCTCTGCACGAGATCCGCCACCATACAATTGCCCTGCATGCAAGATAGCCAAAAAGTTTGATGAAGGTACGGAGGTGGAAAAAGTACATCTTGGCATTCGTTGGCATGGAAAAGAATATCATCTGGATGATTGCGTCTTGATCAAAGCTGACGAGGGTCCATGTCACATTGGCCAGATCCTCAGATTTAACCATGGTCGCGGGCACGACAATGTCGACGTTGTCGTCCGACTGTTTGGACGCACAGACAGGGTCGGGAGTCGACCAGACACCACACTCAAAGATGAGGTAGGTTCGCTTGACCAAGGTCCTTTTTGCTTGTTTACATCCTCGCATTTCAGAGACATCTGTTTTTGACGGACGATGAGATGACAACTACAGTCCATGACCTGATTGATGTGTGCTACGTGGTGGTCAAGGACAATATGCCCGAATTGGACACTTGGTTGGCAATGTGTCCTCGTCGCTTCTATGTCGAATATCGTTTTCCATCACTCAGCGTCGTGTCTTGGGCGAGCAGACGTCGGGTACACTGGGGCGAATTACCCGTCTGTCATGTATGTGCCAAACAAGACCTCAAGACATTCCGTGGAACGAAAACATTCTTGGAAACGGAGGCACCCTTGCGTGTCTTTGATCCATTTGCCGGAACGGGTGCATTCTGTCTGGCTATGGAGGAGGTGGGTTGTTTCAAATTGACACATGCTGTGGAGATTTCGCCAAGCGCAGCAGAGACACTACGGTAAGGTTGAAGTTTTGGACCGTCAAACATTCCTGGAATCCGATCATCAGGAACAACACTTCGCCAGACGTCAAAGTGTACAACCAGTGCAGCAACCTCATCCTCCGCCACGCGATTTTGACTCACGAAAACAAACATCCTGAACCACTCAAATCCATCGAAGATAAAGTATTACCCCCATTTCCTAAGCCTGGTGACATCGACTGTCTTGTCACGGGGTTCCCTTGGTGAGTGCTCACGTTACGTGTTTAGATCCCGCTGATTCGTTAATAGCCAACCTCACTCTACTTTGAACATGTATCAAAAAGTCGAAGATAAGAAGAGCAATCTGATTCTTACCGCTCTCTCCTTTGTCGACTTCCTGAAACCTCAATATTGTATATTTGAGAACGTCCGAGGTTTCTTAAACTTTAATCTTCGTGCGCATCGGCGCAGCGAGCATTCAGTGAAAGGAGGCATCCCGTTGGGTGGTTTGAAGCTCGTTGTTGCAGCACTTCTCGATATGGGGTAAGTCCGCCCCCATCTGGTATTAGTCGTGACTGCGATGCCAACGCTGACACCCCGTAGATATCAACTTCAGTCTAGTCTCCTTCAAGCTGGCCACTATGGAACGCCGCAGACGCGGGTCCGGTTCTTCCTAATAGCTGCCAAACGTGGTTTGAAGCTACCTCCATTTCCCCAACCCACACATGATTTCCCCGTCTCTGACAAGTTGGAGATCAAATTCCCAGACGGACTCACGTTTGATCCGATAACCACATTGCCCGGTGTCGCGCCACATCGCTATGTATCCGTACACGATGCGATCAGCGACCTTCCCAAGTTTGACTGGTATGCACGCATTTCTTGGCATGCGAAAGTATTCCCGTTTCTTAAAGCGCATTCCTCCTGACAGGAAACATCCTAAACAACAACTTAACAGACGCCAGATGGAAGAGAATCAGGTCAAGGAATGTCTTGGAGATCTTCCGTGGTGTGGTTTTCACGGACCTGACGTTCCGTACGAACATGAGCCCCACACGAGGTTCCAGAAGTGGTGCCGCAGCCAACCGACACCAGACATCCAACAGTACACGCGCACGTACGATGCCAAAAAGGTGGAGAGGCAAGTCTTTGCAGGTCGTGAACCGTCGCGTGGTTGCTAATTCCGTTTCATGAGCGTAGAGTCGTCGAGATTCCCGTTGAAGCTGACGCTGACTATCGGCGTAAGATATCCGTTACTGGGGCTCTCCTTTATTGAAGCTATCCGAACAGATTTGAGACCCGAACTCTGGGAGTGGCAGCTTGTCAACCCTCAATCATCGGTCGCCAGGAGAGGCTTCCGAGCTGGTGAGGGATAGCCAACTGTGGATTCGACACCCTTCTGACATCGTGATTGCAGGATTCTACGGACGCGTCCAACGAGACGGATGGTTCCCAGCCACGGTCACGAATGTGGACCCGACGGCAAAGCAGTCTCGCGTGATACATCCTTATGTATGCGCTTACGCTCCATCATGCATGCGTATCCGTATTGACGCGTAGTCTTCAGAACAGGCGCATAGTGACAGTTCGGGAACTTGCCCGTGCGCAAGGGTTCCCGGACCATTTCGTATTTCATGCTCAAGAAAAGCGCGTCGTGACTGTGAGTGTCTGAAAATAGCTGCTCCTCGATCCTGTAGGCTCAGCCGAAACCAGATGCACCGACAGATTGGGAACGCTGTCCCATGGCCACTCTCGATGGCGATTGCGCGCGAATTTCGGGACACACTTTACAAGGATTGGGTCGAAAGGAACCCAGTACCTGAACCTTCGGACGAGGAATTCACGGACGAAGACGGGGATGCAGATGGGGATGCTATGCAAGTCGATTGAGAAGTAATTGGCTGGTCTTCTAAATCGTGTAGGAAACATCGGCTTGAATCGATTGGGATCTAATGCATTTGCTCGCTTACGCCTGTCCTTTGGCGCTCATTCCCTGGTGCCGTAGGGACGAATCGGTGAGTCGACTGATCATCGAGGCTAACGAGGGCGATGAACGCTTGGAGCGTATCGTGGGTCTTCAAGCGTCAAGCTTCAGCAACTAGTAAGGCAGCCGTTCAGTAACATGACCAAGTCCAGCAGCTAGGAGAAGTTCGTGCTCACCTACTCACCGTGCTTCATGTTCATCTTCGGATGTCACCGCTTCCTCGTATCCGACCCAAATCACTTCCGAACAGCTCTCACAACCCACGAGGTGCGTCCCGTTCTCTAAATCGTCTTGCGTGATGCAGTATATTCCACCACATCGACACTTGTACCGCCATTCTTGCGTCGAGTCCGCTACCGTTCCCATGCCCGATCCAAATCTTATATCGGCCACTGTCTCTACCGCAGTGAACTCTTCGAGTGAGACAACCTGCGCCGGTCTCGGCCCGCCCGACAGTAACGCGCACTCGTTTTCTCCCCGTCTCAACGACGTATCGTACGACGCGCGTAAATCCGTGTCTGAAAGCGTCCTGTAGGCTTCCTTCAACAACGCCATGTCGACCGACGCGTTAAGAGGAGGTACTGGTGCTGCTCCATTCCGAGTCGGGTCTGTGGGAGTGTCCGCGTCGGAGGTCGCTGAGCCGTGACTGTGATGCCGAGACTGTTTGTCGGGGTGGAGACGCAGGAGGGTACGATGGTAGGCGGCCTTGATGTCGTTGGGAGGGGCATTTCGGGGGATTTGAAGCAGGTGGTAGAAATCCGACGTGTGATAGCACATCACTCTCCAAGGTGTCAAGTGCACGGATGGTAGAAGAAGCAAAGTGCCGAAGTCACTCTCAAGTTGGCAAGTAGTTAGATACTGCTAGCGTACAAACACATTCCACCAGAGATAGTTTTCTCTCAGATCCACCGACATGGAAATAATGTTGTTTACCTGTACCTTTAACGCTGGCCATCGCCATCACACCCTCCTCATCGTCTGCCCTGCCTGAGACACAATGACGCGGTGATCATGACAACACATCCGTCATGTCGTCGTCGCGGCCATGTTCACACACCGTTATGTATGGAGTTGATCCTGGGAGGCTCAGTGTTGGTGGAGTTCATGCTGACGAGTACATGTTTGGTAGCATATCTAGTTGGCCCATGGCAGTAGTGTATTTCGAGGTGCTGGGTCCAAGGGGTGCCTGGAGGAGGGCCTTGATACATTGATAAGTCCCAACACGTGGATTCTTCTGCCCATTTATTCGTGTGCGCCCTCGGGAAACTCGCCATCGTCCTGTCCGGCTACAGCAATGTAATATAATCAATGCGAGATGCAACCAGATACCCATCCTTTCAACACGTCACGATCGACGCGACAAGCTGAAAGGCGAAACAGCTTTTGGCGTCGGAGACGGTGTTATCGCGTCGCTCCCGGTGATGACTGCAGGAAGCGGCATGCGTAATAGGATGCTTGGCCCCAAAGGCGCCCACAACGAGGGCGGTTCTGGATTTGGACGTTCACATGGCGTCGAGATGAGGCACCCCTCCAGAACATCGTCTGCGTCACACCCGAGCAAACCGTTTGCCGCGGATGTCTCCAGGGGGACATTATCAAAATCGGCCGGAAGATCATCGATCGAGAGTGGCCTCGGTCGACGTGCCTCGATGGCAGACACAATGTTTGCAAAGTCTTTTTCTCCAGACCATTCCCCCACGAGTTCCGTGAGATCGTCGTACCCTTTTGCGGCGACAATCCCCGACTTGAATTGGTGCGCCTCAGTTTTGGAGCGTTCTGTGCGGGGCGCTTTGAATTGACTGACGCAGAACTTGGTGAGCGCCCAGTGGTTATCTAGGTATCTCGACTGCCAAGCACATGAGATGCAGATGGATATGTACATACGCGCGAAATTTGGCTTACCAGGCGCAGATACGATGGTATGAGCGTGGTCTCTACGTCCATGAGAGGCATTGAAGAAAAGCACGTTGGGTTTGATTCGGCAGCAGTGGCAATCATGACAGAAGACACCCCTGGAGAAACAGTCAGACTAGAGTACATCCAAGGTATTGTGCCCACCTGTCAATTTCTTTACCCTCTTTGCATCTTCCCACCCTCTACAATCTCCGTTCTCTATGACAGAGATATCCACGCCAAGCCCTTGTACGAACTCGACGATTTCTCTAAGCCTGTGCACCAATGCCGGTTCTCTCTGTCGCATATTCCTCGTCCGACAATGCACGGTCAACGCACTCACGCCAGTCCTTACGATCCTCTCGACGAGCTTCTTTGTTTCCTCTTGCGTTGGTAATAGGCGAATCTTTGCTGACACCGTGATCTGAGGGGGAAGTTCGCTCCGCAAGGCGGTCAAGATGGAACACAAGAGATCCGGGTTGGTGAGCAACGCGGCACCCATTCCCGAGTGGGTACTGAACGGTTTCGGACAACCGCAGTTGAGATCGATTCCGGAGACGTCTTGGACGACAGTTTTAGCGGCTTGGACTGCGAGCTCAGGGGAGGCGGAACCGATCTGGTAGATGAGGTAGGGTTTTTCGATCGGGTGGGTAGTAAACACGGCGCGCGTTTTTCCGTGGTAAGAGACGACGCCGGTAGAGGCTGGAAAGGGTTGAGCGCGAGAGTGGGCGGGGTTGAGTTACTTACGGTCGACGACGCGTTCTGTATGTAAGATGGCCTTATCTACGACTTCGGGCCCCCAGACGAGGGTCGCGCCGTGTTTGAGGGCGGTCAAACGGGTCGGTACTGCGACGTGCGGGAATGGATAAGTCGGCGATATATGAGGAAAGATTCTGCGTACAAGCACCCGAGCGAACCATTGGGGCGAGGAAGACGCCATTCTTGAACGACTCTGAAGATAAATGACCAAGTTTCTGCCGTTTTGGTGCGCGTTCGCCGTCGAGTGCTGGCGAGCCGGACATTTCGCGGCGGGACATGGTTCTCGGAAAAATGGACGGAAGAGTCTTGGTTAGACGGCGAAACATACCAAACAAGACATCATGAGGCCGTTCCTTTTCTACGCACGTCGAACATCGCTCAGGACCATGTCGACGGTCACCACGCACTCCTCCTTAAAGCCTGTAACGACCGCGTGTACGTCTCTCACACTCGAGCTTTTGTCTGTCTCATCCAGGTTTGCCTCTCTAGCCGCCGCCGCTGCAGTTGGTCCATACTCCCAGGCTATCAAAGCTGGCGACCTCGTCTTCGTGTCTGGCTGTATTCCAATCAACCCCTCGACTGCACAGATCGTCGAGGGCGGTATCGTCCCACAGACCGAGCAGGCGCTCTCCAACCTCAAAGCCATCGTCGAAGCTGGTGGTTCCGACCTCGGCCGTGTCGTCAAAACCAACGTGAGTGTGTGAGACAACACTGCCTTGAAGTCGACCACTCAGTACCATCCACCTTGGCACTCATATGCCGTGGCCAGTTGTTCTTGAAGGACATGAGCGACTTTGCTACCATCAATGATATCTATGCCGAGTTCTTTGGAAGCCACAAGCCTGCACGCTCTACCGTCGAGGTTTCCCGACTCCCGAAGGACGTGCTTTTCGAAATCGAGTGCATCGCAAGGTGTGTCAGACATGTTATGTGCATGGAATCGTCACCCATTTGTGATCGCAATAGTCTGAAGAACTGAACAAGTTCGTGCATTGTCAAGCGACACGGTCGCATGGAGTTTCTCGAGCCTTTGATACCAAAGTACACGGAAAACGGTTTCCGAATCCTGTCGAGCACTTGAACAAAAGAATGGTAATGTAAATTTAGGTAGATGGCGGAACATGGATGAACAGTACATCTCAGCGAAATATACCTATGATTATCTCTCTTCATCGTTCCTTCTCACGTCGATCACCCTCATCAGACGCTCGCACTTTCCTCAGAGTCTTAGGCCAATGTCGACAGTCACCACACACCCCTCCTTGAGACCGATAACGAGCTCGAGTATGTCTCACGCACGCATCCCCTTCCTATCTCACCCGACCCAGCCTCCGCTGCCGTGGTCGGTCCCTACTCTCAGGCGATCAAGGCCGGAGATCTCGTCTTCGTGTCTGGTTGCATGCCGATCAACCCCACAACAGCACAGATCGTTGAGGGCGGTATCGTCCCGCAAACCGAACAAGCCCTCGCGGTCCTCAAAGCCGTCGTCGAAACCAGCGGCTCCGATCTGGGCCGTGTCGTCAAAACAAACGTGAGCATTTGAAATCGATCCGATGCTCCACTGACGTTCATCTCACCTTGCATGTATCGTGGGTGGTGTTGCCTCTTGTGATACAGTTGTTTCTGAAGAACATGGACGACTTTGCCACTGTCAATGACATTTATGCTAGGTTCTTTGGGAACCACAGGCCTGCACGTTCTACTGTCGAGGTTGCTCGACTCCCCAAGGACGTCCTTTTCGAAATCGAATGCATCGCAAGGTGCGTGAGATCTTTTTCATCATATACGGATTTGTTACTGATGTGTGTCTGCAATAGCCTAAAGAGCTGAATGCGCCGAGCGTGCAGTTGGGTCCATTTAAACGTTGGCGGCGGACTACAAACGGATATTGCAGAAGAGATTACAAGTAACAAAGTATTGCGAGACACCCCAACGTCTCAAGGTGCCAAGGTCTATGTAGAGAATCAATATTATAGACTCTCTGTGTGGGATATCTGTGCACACAGTAAATCATGGAGAGTATGTGTAAGCGTAGGCTGGCGATTCAAGTTGCAGGTTCCGAGGGTACACAAACAAGATTCGTGTTGTGTCCGATCATGGGACTACCCCGGTGAACCGACGGAATACCGGACTAGCAAGACTGGACAGAGAAGCCAGGGTCCTGGAGGTAACCAGTTTCCTTTACCATGACTGGTGTGCTAGCTGCTGGGTTCCACATGCCAAGATGATACAACATGCCTGGGTGGAGTATGGCACTAGCCCTGCTGAAGAATAAGCAAGCTTTCAGCAACATTGGAAAAGACCTATTCCTCTCACCCAAAACATTTCACTGCAATTTCAGATGAATACATACCATTGTGTAAATATGGACATAGTTCTATGAAATGTTACACAGCTGGCACAGATGTGCTACTGTACTTGTCCTATGGTGTGAATCACTTAGCTGCCACTACATTTGTGCAAACACTCTACCCCCTCTAGAAAAAATCATAATTTTTTTCCTCATGTAAAAACAATGCATTTGGTGAATAGAGTGTTAGAATCAGGCAAGTGTGTGAGGTCCCACTCAACAGACTGGTGCCACATTCCACTGGACCATGTTTTCCACCCTGTTGTATTTAGTTATGATACCATCCATACTATGGTAGGGTTGTCACAGTCCGTGACAACACCTACTAAATACTCACTTCATGATCTTTTGTTTCACCCCTTGCACTACACAGGTTTTCTTTTGTGTTGACCCTACCTATGCCATCTTTTCCTTTCTCAGTAGAGTACTTAAGATACAGCGTATATAGCATCGTCATTTGATGGCTGTGTACCTCAGTCCATTGCCTTACACATGACTGAGGTATGTCTTGTCTTTACTGTACCACCAATAGTCACACTAACAGATTGTACCTAGCATCTATATCTAGGTAAATACAAATCTTAGTCCATTGCCTTATGTGTGACTGAGCATCTATATCTAGCTGCATGCTCCATCCTTACTGTTCCTTGTAATCTCACATAGAGAAGATCTACCAGAGTGATTATTGATTTTAAAAAAATTTGAGTGAGAAAACAATTGTCAGTGTGAATTTGGCCACCACTAAAGAATAAAGCTTCTGTTCATCAAAAATTGCTGCCATGCATTCCAGTATATGTCTGTGAAACTTGTACTTTGTTGAGCTGAATGCTTGGACTTGAATCTGTGCCTCCTTTGTCTCCAATCCTGATTGGTATGTGTCCATCCACCAATGAACACAATCCCAGCTCATCTCCCTCAAGCTCTTGTATGCTCTTACAGTCTGATGTATTACCTGGATCCATCAATGACTCTTGTGTGTACTCATCTGTGTTGGATGGCATGACATTGACACCACCAGTGTATCCACAGTCCAAAATGAGGTCAAAATCCAGGTCTATTTGGAGAAACTGAACCACCACTATGTCACTGTGTTTGACATCTGTGGGATTTGGTGTTGGACCATCACATACAGTTATCACCCACTGTTTGAGCCACCCCCACTGTTT
The DNA here is from genome assembly GCA_038089815.1 of Sutorius eximius. Taxonomy (NCBI): domain Eukaryota; kingdom Fungi; phylum Basidiomycota; class Agaricomycetes; order Boletales; family Boletaceae; genus Sutorius; species Sutorius eximius. The sequence continues at coordinate 14,495 of JBBPLN010000280.1, read as the reverse complement.
GAGCCATTTGGCTGCTACACCTTATTAAGGCTTCTATAGACCATTCTGTAGTGAATAAATGAAAGCTTTTTGTTACTCTCTTATTTCTTGTTTGTTAGATTAATGCTATGACTCCCTGTTGCCTCAGATGAAGTGGTTTCACATATTATTTTACACTTCTTGACATATGTTGTGATCCCATTGGTGCAGTTGATGATTCCACTGTGTGTTTGGTGTTCACGAGATGCATGGTTGCCATTTCCATTAATTTCTGAGAGGATCAGATGACTGTATGACCTGCCAGCACAATGCTGAGGTTGGAGTGCAACTCTGACTTGTTATCACATTATCAAAATCTGATTAACCATATATGGAACTAACATTGTAAGGAGACAAAGTACTGTCACTCTCCATTTTTTTCATTCACCTCACTCATTCTCTGCTACCATGGTGGATTGCTCACTCTCTTTGTAAAAATGGTGCCAGCTTGCAACTGAGGAATGAGAGGATGCAGAGGTGGGTGGTGACAGTGGTGAATCAAGTGCTTCAGATGGCAGCAATGAGGATTGAGTGTGGCAGTTCACAATGGGGTGTGGGAGTACCAGGCAGCCAGTGATTATCACACTGATACTGTATACCTGTTTTGGAATGGATCAAACAGTGGGGAGAGGTGTGATAAAACACATTCTGCTAATTTTTAGACACTACATACTGTACAATTCATGGGTGATCCACTATATAATTCAAACAGACCATTAATTATATCATGTAGTCATGCTAGTGTGCTCTGATCTATGTACAGTACAGTACACCTGACATAGATTGCTAAATCCAACATAGATACATATGCTGTTGAACCATCCCACCCTACTTCCATTCCTCATAGCCTCAAGGACTGTTCATTATTAATACTTATCCTACTTGCTTCTAGTAAATCTAATATACATATATACACATGTACACACAAGTAGATAGTATACAATAAGGCTCAATGCTGCCTCAGTGAACTTTAGTCAAGTTCACTTGGAGGTTTTCCCTAAGGACCTCCAAGCAGTAGTGCAACTCATGAATTCATTCTCAGGTCAAGCCTACTCAGTGTGACCTTTTATCTTATCTTATCTTTCTTTGATCTTGATGATCCCAAGAAGATCTTGCAACCTAGGATATCAGTCAGATAGGCTGCATGTACATAACACATTCCTTAGGGTTGTTTCACCCATGGATTTGCTGTTGTCCAATATTGTGGCAGTGCTGCCCTCAGCCCCATCACTATTGTGACAGCCATGCTATTGTGTTGCCTATTCACCTTGGTCATTGCTGTCATGCTTGTGGTTGGTGCACCATTGTACTGCCCTTGTATTGGACAGACTTGGGAATTTTTCACTGACCTTGGACTCAATTTAAACAATAGTAAACACCTACTTTAAGATGTTTGTTGCCATTGCACCAATCTTGCACACAGATGACAACATGACAACAATGGCATGATTGTACTTCTGTGCTTGTATTATTGTCATTGTAGTGTCATGCTCTCTTATTCTTGCCATCACACCCTTGCTATTGCCCCTTTCCACTGCACCCACCTCACTTACAGACAACAACATGACAATGACAGTATGGTTGTACTTCCATGACTGTGTTGTTGTTATTGTGTTGTCCTCTCTTACCCTTGCTTGAGCCCCCACATCCTTAGTGTCCTTACTACTGTGCCCTTGCCCTTGCCCTTGTCCTTTGCCTTCACACCCACCTCATCTACAGACAACAACATGACAACAATGATAGGGATGACAATATGATGACAGTTGTCATCTCCTTATCCTCACCTCTTCACTGTTGCTCTTGCACCCTTATCTGCACCCTTGCCTGCACCCACTCACCTTACCCATGGATGGTAACATGATGGTGATGACATGATCATGTCCTCATTGTGTTCCTGTCATCATCCTCACCTTGCAACCTTGCCCTTACAGTATACTCTTGTGCCTTCATCCACTCCCTTGTTCTTGCAGTCACATTCTTGCCTGCAGATAACAACATGATGACAAATACATCCAATGTCTTTTTGATCTTTTTGATCCATTCAGTGATTGGCACATGCATATGACTATTTTCTAGTTGGTAACTACTATAACTACTACAAGCTCTCATCTGAAATGTATGCTCTGCTAAACATTTGAGTGAAAATGCAAAAGAATATATTGAAAGTGTACAAGATTGTGTATATTTGCACATACTTGTGTGGTTTTCCTGATGAACAGGGTCTTTTACATCATTCTCACATTTGTGAGGCATCTTACCAATCAGATCTCAGAGCTTGCCAGCCATATCATGTTAAAATTTGAAAGATAAGTCATGATGTGCACCAGCATCCTGGGACTCCTGTGTGGTTCACCAGAGTTGGATCAGGACATCTGAAACAAGCTGGATATATACATATGCTCCAAGATAATATTGTTTTGACACACTACAATGGGCTAGGTTCATGCCAGCCCAAAAACACATCCTCAAGTGTAGGCTACTGTGTAGCTGTGGGTTCCATAGAGTTGGGTACTTTTTCATCACTGCTGGAGTAGATTTCATTCCAGCTGTGGGATGCCTATAGGATGCTATTCCAGCTCCCTTCTCCATCTGCTACAGATCTCAAGTATTTGAAGGAGATGCCAGTGATCCAAAAATCATATGCCATATAATCCCATAATGTTTCCTCAGCAGAACTGTGATATACAAGTATAAGCATGGATGTCTTTGCTGCAAGTGCAAAGACAAGCTGAGTTGCAGTAGCTCTATACTGTATATTCACATGGGGACCCTTATGCCAATCCAATTGTTGTTGAGGACATCCTCCCCTTCTTTTCTGATTCCTTGGCCTATGATTGTTCCAAGCCCTCTTGTAGTAGAGTCTCACATAACCTCTTGAAGGCAAGATGCAATGGAAAGGTATTATTCTGCAGTTGTGAATCTACTGCATCATCTGCTGGATCACCTGAGGCAAGCCATTTCTCATATGCAGGATCAGTAGACTTTCAATGTTCTGTGAACAGACCAAAAAAAATTCAAAAAAATAGTACTCATACATTAGCATGATTTATGTATAACCCTTTCATAGAATTCAATTTGATTCTTGCTATGCTTTTGATGTTGCATATCATTTACCATGAAATCTCTGAAGCTCTGGATAATAGGCATTCCACTAATGGATTGCAAAGTTTGAGTTGTCTCATGGAAAAGGCCATCCAGGAATGAGCAGCTCCTAAGAAAGGCATCCATACATTTTTGAGCTTGGAGTAGATAGTCATGTGCTGGAATGTCAGGAGGAGAATAACCTGCAGTTGAGAATATTCAGTACATGAAAAAACCAAAAGTTAACAGATAGGAATGCCAGATGAGAAAATGACCTGTGGGCTAACAGGAATTACATAGTGCAGCTTGCTCATTCCATCAACAGCATGGAATTTTTCCAATCCCAAGGACTGGACAATGGAGCAGTATTTTGCATAAAAATGCAAGTCTTTATCTGGTTCAGTGTTATTTTGGAACCTATCTTTGATGTGGATTCAAAGCCTGTCCGTAGCATCTCCAATATACATACTAGATGCTCAAGACCCTTATTGCTCCAACCATGGCTTCCATCCATGTTCACCTCCTTGACCTGGGACTTATTCAGGGCTATGGTCATATCTGCCAGGCTCAACCATAACAGGCATCAAGCCTAATGATTAGGACATCTAGTCCTAGAATAGGGGTAGATAAGGCAAAAAAAAATATCACCCTGTAACAAGTTGTGGCTTTAAGTTGAGCAACCTATAGTGTCCTAGGCTTCTTGCAGTTGTTTCAAATAAAAGACAGGTCCTGAATATAATGGTCCTGGTATAATGAGTCCAACTCTTAGATATTAACTGACCATAACACAAAGTGGCTAGAGACATGCAGAGAGGACAGTGATTACTTGCTGGAGCATGAGGGTAGCATGAGAGCTGTCAGAGGCCACTATGAGGTTAGACAATTAGTACATAGGACTTCAAGGGAATCAAGCATGTCAAAGGAGAAATTCTAAGATCAAATAGGAATACACTGGGGAGTCTAGTGGGGATGAGCCAGTTTATATACTACTTAAGGGTACACTGCTATATATATCCATAGGTGGTGAGGGAGGCAGTGGGACATGTATGTACAAGGAAGTGGTGGTGGGTGGAATGAATGAGAAGCCATCACTAATTGTTAATTAAAGGAGATTGGATCTGAGATTTAGATTGTGGAAATAAAAAAGAGTCTGTCAGGGGCTTACACTTGTTACAAGCTCAACTTCACCTCCTACTGGTGAGTCTGCCTTCTTCAATTGCTTCAATCATTTATGCTTGTGTTCCAGCATGTTTGTCAGAATCACACTACAGATGTTCTCAAAGTGAGACCACTATCACAATGCTGAATGATTATAACCAAGCTTAGGGAAATACTTGAGCAAGAGTCCTTACTTATATACTACACTACACAAGATGTCCATGAGGTATGATGTTATAGCACAAGGTAACCATGAGGTGTATCATCATAGTCTGGACTTGGTCTGGACTGACAGAGATTAAGTGATGGATGTGATGATGTAAAGTATGATAAGATTAGATAGGATAATGATGTAACTACTTGGATGACAAAGAAGAGGAAGGAGAAATTTGTGGTTCTGACAATGTTCTGTGGCCTCTTCAACCTTGCCCTGGCATCCCAGTCATGGTAGGATGGTCCCAACACAACCACTTCAGCTCAGGTAGATGTAGTGTTGAAGCTTGCCAACATTTCCTTCTCCCTCTCAAGCTTGATGCTCAGGGACTTGCTTTTACATGTAGATTGTTTGTATGGGCTGGTAAGTGGTGGTGGTGGATCTCTACCTCATCTGGTGGCTTGGTAAGACTCATGAGTTGGGCAGATACAGGTTTGGACAGGTTGGATATGAGTTGAGGCAAGACCTGTGAGTATGTATATTAGTTGCATCTTTAGCTTAGACCTTCAGAGGAAGAATTCAAGTGAACTTGACTGGAGATGCCAGCTGAGCTCTCCTGGCTTTATATACTATCTACCTGTATATACATGTTTATACTAGATCTACTAGATTGGGTAGAATAAAGCTAGGTTTCTATGAAAGTCCTGGAGGTTACAGTAAGGCTGCAGAGCCTCAGAATGGAAGCATAAGTATAGCTTTCAAGGCTATGTAAAATGGAAGTAAGAACATGCACACAGTGCATGTGTGCATAGGTGAAACATATAAATAGGGGCTACCCATGTTATCAGCATGTGTGATATGTGGCAAGTGAAATCACTGAGATCAGATCAAAGATTCTTGGGGATCACAGATCCTGGTATCATCCAGTGATAAAATAAGATCTATAGACTTAGCAATTGGAGTGCATCAAGTGTCTAAGTGGTGCTAGAGATCTAGTAGACCATTTCAAAGGCATCTAGCCTTAGAAGTCAAGTGTCTAACCTGAGGATAGGGGTTAAGTTAGGGGCAAAAAGTAGCCCTGTAACACCCATGGATTCATCCATGCAGGACTCTAGGCAGCATCAAGCCTTATATACTATCTACTCATCTGTACATGTGTATACTAGATCTACTAGAGCAAGTAGGAAGTACTAATGATGAACAACCCTCGAGGCTGTGAGGAATGGAAATGATCATACATATGAAGAGGGCATGTATACAATGCATGCAGAATGGGAGAGAACATATAAATAGGGGTTATATCACCAGCAAAACACAATTTTGCTGTACAATACTTTATATGGCCACTACAGGAATTGAAAGATTGCCTTTTTCTTGTTCTGAGCACATACAGCATATCATAGAGCATTACAGTAATAACAAAATGCTTTTTTTGGTGCTCTATGGTGCTTTGTACAGTTCATACAGAGCTGCACAAATAGAGACCTTGCCACTTATAAGTCCTAAGTTTGCTGATGATGCATACCATACATGTAAGATGTGAGGCAAAATCAATCACCTAGATCAGATCACAGATCTGATGGGTGAACACCAGACTAAATTCATTGTTTTTGATTCACATTTCCTGAAACAACCCTAAAGGCTGCTTAATGGAGCAGCTGTCACCTATCCTAGGAGCAAACCCCTAATTGTGATATTTCAAAGATAAGATAAGATAATGAAGTGATAAAGGTCAGCCAGTGTATGGCAAGACCTGTGAGCATATCCTTGAGTCTCACTACATCCTGGACCTCTAGGGAGAGTATCCAAGTGAACTTGACTGGGATTGCCAGTCAAGTCCACCTGATTTATATAGCAAAACATAAGTTATACATGTTGTGATCTAATCTATAGATTGTATCTAAGTATAGTACTAGTCCATTAGGTTACAGTGAGGCTGCAAAGCCTTGAAATGGAAGGGAAGTAGTCCATGAGGTTACCATGAGTTGGCAGAGCCTCAAGAAGCATGTAATTAATAAATAAGAATAGAAAAGATAACATGTACATACATATGTGAAGAGGCACAGCCTCATATATTTACACATGTATCCAGCATGTGAGATCATGATGGTGATTAGATTGCTGAGATCAGATCATAGATCAGATCATAAATAGATATGTATGCAATGAGGCATGCAATGAGTGATGCAACTTGCTCCTGAGTCATGTGACTGGATGACTGGATTGTATCAAGCATCTATGTAAGTGGCATTGGTAGTCAGTGATGACTAGTCTTGTAGGGATTTTAGTAAGTGTAGCATCAAGCTACTAGACATGAGTGCTTGATGGGTGCTTAAGCAAAAAGAGTAGGAGTGAAAAGTTAACCTGTAACATTTCCCACTATATTTATGACAGATGTTATAAGATCAAGTATACATAGTGTACACAAATCCAACTGGACTTGGTTTTATACAGTAACATTTGTCAATATTTATATTTAAAGTACAAGCCCTTGTGTTGACTGCATTGAAATTCAAAGCTTTATCAGATCACAAATGTGAAGGCAAAACTAAAAATTTCAATACATATTCCTTCCAGATCAAAACTTCATATTTATGATAACATCTAAACTGGATCAGCATGGCCATCAAAATATGAAATTCCCACCGTCATTTATTCCATTAACTATACTTTGTATTATGTTGATGAGTGAACACCAAACTAAATTTATTGTTTTTGATTTACATTTCCCACTGTGTTTACACTGCATTTAAACTCCACAAACCACATTGTGTTTGCCACATCACACTTTCTCACTGAAGATAAGTGATTGAGATGAAGTCTGAATCATGCTTCATGTCCAATTGTAATGCCATGGAGTGCTGAAATTGCCAGCCTCAACATTACCTCAATCTCAAATGCAACCTCACCAAGGATGATATATGATATGTGGACATGGTATGGAACTTTCATCTTCATGTCTGGTTGCATACTAATCAAACCCACAACTACACTGTCAAGGGTAGTACTGTCCCACAGACTGAACAGGCACTCTTTAACCTCAAAACTGTCATCAAGCCCAGTGACTTTGATTTCCACCACGTCATCAGAACAAACATGAGTATGTGAAATTGATGCAATGCTCCATTGACATTCATCTCACCTTGCATGTATCATGGGGTGGTGTTGTAAGCATCTTGTGCTACAGTTGTTTCTGATGAACATGGGTGACTTTGCCACTGTCAATGATGCATTCTTTGGGAACCACACCCCAGCACATTCTACTTTCAAGGTTGCTCAACTCCCCAAGGATGTCCTTTTCAACATCAAATGCATTGCAAGGTGCATGACACCAAGGCACAAGGCTGCATTCATATAAACATTGGTGGACTACAGATATCAAGGCCCTCTGGGCAGCACCTGGACCCAATCACACACAAAGACAGACAGAGAATAACAATAGTACACAACTCCACTCTCACTATTTACATGTAAGAATCATGGATGACTGCACACACTGTGCTCCATGTGAGACAACCCATAGCAAATCTAATCAAAATGTACAGCATTGTCTGATGTGCAGAAGATCTGATGACACCAGCAAACATAACTGGTGCAGAGCTTTTAAAAGAAGATCCATTAGATGAAGGAGCACACTTACCTTGTGATCACCAAAGTAGTGAGTGAGAAATTTTCATGGAAGGTCACAGATTGCATCAAGTTTCCTGAGTTGCACCACTAACATGCCACCCAGGAGGTCAGTATGGTGGCCAGGGTAACTGCTACCCATATACCTATGGGTGGGTGTGACCACAAGAGGGCAAGGACAACAACACAACAACATGATGATTGCAGAAGTGCAATCATCATGTTGTCATTGAGTTGTTGTTGTGAGGATGAAGGCATGCAGGTGAGGGTGCACAGGCAAGGATGAGAAGGCAACCTGGGCAAGGACAAGGATATGACAATAATGCAATCACAGAAGCATGATCACATCATTGTTGTGTTATTGTTGCAAGGGTGAAGGTGCACAGATAAGGGTGCATGGGTGAGGATGAGAGGGTGAGGGCAAGAAGATGACCTAGGCAAGGACAAGGATTGACAACAATGACATGATTGCATCATTGTTGCATTGTTGTCACAAGGGTGAGGGTGCACAGGTCAGTGTAATGGGTCAAACTGGCCCGAGTTTTTCCAAATTCCCACACCTGGACACTCACACAGAAGGCTGAAGAAGTACAGACCAGCACAACAACACCTTCCACTGCACCATTCAGAGAGCTTTAAGCACACAAGAGCATTTCATGAACCTCAGTGGTCATGTACTGTATAGCACATATGTAAAAACAATGTTTTTTTCTGAAAATACAAACACTACACCATGTAGATGCCATACTCCCACATTTTGACATTTGAGAACTAAAATCTTACATAATTAAGAGGTTGAGTTTCTGGGGTGAAAACCATAGCCCCTAAAGGGTCCAGGAATATTACATGACATTACAGTAACAATGTATTTAGTGCCCCATTGCGAGACACCCTGATACCTCAAGGTGCCAAGGACCACAGGGAATCATATTATATACTCTACTCTATGTGTGCAGGATATCTATGTGCAAACTAGATCATAGAGAATGTGTGCAAGTGTAGGCCTACAATTCAGGTCGTAGACACCGAGGATGCATAGAAACAAGATGGACAAGGCGAAGGAATGGAATAGGATGGCGTAAGAATGACGTACGGCCAAAGAGAGTGCGTGCGAGTGGGTGTAGTGCAAAAATAATAGAATCAGATGGCACTTTTAATGTCTGTGTCCGTGGGTAAATTGAGCGAAACAAGGGTCCCTGGTCCGTGCAGGACACGTATCGATCAAGCGACAGAAATGATAGCGTGTCCGGTTAAAACATGCAGCGTGAAGCTGGCAACTTTACATGATAACGCAGTCCTTGTTGGTCACATTCTTACCATCTGAGCCATCCGCACGCAGAACGACCGAGTCCGGGCGACCCGGGGCTGGATTTCCCTTGAGCCGTTGTTGCGCACGCTTATCACCGAGCTCAGCCGCCTTCTTGTAGTAAGTCGCAGATCTATTTTACACGCCATGGGTGAGTTCGGATGACAAATGCGTAATGGATACGCACTCTTGGGGATCTGGCGGGGTTCCGATTCCGACTTCGAGAAAATACCCGACGGCGTACATGGCCTTGGCGAGCCCTGCGTCTGCAGCCTTCTTGGACCACAGGTACGCCTCGGTGTCCGATTGCGGAAGCACCCCCGGTGAACCGACGAGGTACCATGCCGTGAGAGCGAAGCAGGCATCACGATGATTTTGCTGCGCCGCGATATTCTGGGTGTCTCGTCAGTGCACGGTGCAAATGGGCGGTCCAGAGCGGCGAGGCTCACGTAATAATGGATGGAGAGGGCAGGGTCCTGGGGGCAACCCAGTTTCCCATATTCGTAGAATTCACCTAACCGGTACGCCGATGGCGCATAGCCAAGTTCTGATGCTTGGGCAAGCAGTTCGACGGCGTATTCCGTATCTACAAAGACCACGTTGTAGATGCCTTTCTCGTGCAAGAGAGATAACTCGTGGAGGGCATGTGGGAACTCGGCTGTTGCATGCTCTGCGGACCGTTTGAGCCATTTGACGCCTTCTCTGGGTCGTTTGGCGAGTCCCAGTTCGCCGTTAAGTTCTGCTATGCCAAGTCGGTACATTGCGCCTGGATGGAGTGCGGCGGCCGCTTTGCGGAAGAATTGGAGAGCTTTTGGTGATTCACGTCTGCATCCCCAGCCATTCTCGCAACAGGTGCCAGCACGGTAAGCTGCATCAGGATGGCCGTGCTTTGCGGCGAGGACGAACAAGGGATAGGCACGATCAAAGTCTTGCCTTCCTTTGTACGTGCCGATTCCATTTGCGTAGCAGTCTGCAAGAAAGTACTGTGAGGAAGGATGGCCACGGTCAGCGAGACGCTTGAGGAGCGCGAGCGCCTCTGTGACGAGGTTTTCTCGCTTTTCGATCGCTTTCTCGATGTCCATGATGTTTCCTGGGGTGCGCTCGGGAATGGGGTACGTTTTTGAGGCGTCGATCATGAATACAGCAAACTCAAACTGGAGATCGGGATCCTGTGTTTTCTTTGCATTGGCGCGGTAGAGTTCGAGCGTGCGGTCGTGCGAGAGTAGGGATGCTTGGTTGCCCGGACGTAGATGGGAGTGATCAAGGAGGGGCCCGTTTGGCTGTGGGGGCGGTGATGGTGCACGAACAGAACGAGAGGTTGGGATGGGGCGTGTGGGTGTTTGGTCGACGTGCTGTGGGGCGTAGAAGTCGTCTTGGTCATGGTTGTGGATGTCGAGTGCGCCGAGGGGGACGTCGTCGGGGTCGTAGGCGGCGTCTGCGGGTTGTTGGAAGGGGGAATTATCTGGGCGGTACTGTCTACGTGTATCGGGGACGTCGGGACCGTAGAACGAGTTCGGGCGGGAGTGGTCCTGGGAGTACATGGTGGGTCGGAGACAAGAAACGTTCACAGCACCGCCATCACTTGACATGCAATCCCTCCGGTCACGACGTCCCTCGGAATCGAGGCCAGTAAAGCGACATGGATCCAAGCTCGCGAAGGTACCTTCGACGAGGCAAAATGCTCGCAAGTCCACCGTAGACGACAAGATGAAGAAACGCATGTCCCTCAGATATGCAGAGATATCCGCCCCAACGGACGCCTCAGTCCCTGCCGTCCCAACCATACCCCTCGGTCTCAGACCTGGTCCACAACGCGATCCAGACGAGATCGTGCTCGACGTCGCCCAGGCCAAGGAGGACCCGCGTGCCCTCGACCAGCGTCTCCTCGACAAGGAGGACTTTGATCCAGATGACTGTGAGCCCCACTATCGCTCTGGAGACGTCTTTCGCGAACACGGTCACCAGACCTCAAGGCAAAGCTCGCGAACTCGACCGAAGCGGAACTCAAGTCCCTCCAGTCCTCTCTGCGCTCCCTCAAAGACGACACCGCAGTCGAGTTACAGCGCAACGTCTTCAAAAAGTCTGTGCAGCCCATCACTCATCCCCCTCGCTGACAACCCAGTGATGTAGCTATGCCGAATTTGTCCTTGTCTCAAAAGAGATTAGCGTGCTCGAAAACGAGATGCTTGAACTCAAGGAGAGTCTCCAGGAATGGAAGAGCATGCCCTCTCTGTTGCACATCGACGAATCGGCCTCCGTCGCAGGTCACTCACCCCCTTTTGACGCTTTCAGCGGCTTATCCTCTCTTAGAACGCAGGCGTGCTGCACGTTCCTCCGTTGTGGATCTCCGCATCCTCTATGCCTCCCAGATGCAAACACTACACTCACAGATCTCCGGTTCCGCCAAGTTTGCACCTGCTACCTCAGGCAGGCATGTCGTCGCCGAAATGGACGGTATCTGGGAGCTGAATGCCGCGACCTACAAGGTTATCAGTATGGTTCGATTCGTCATATTGGACGACGCGGTATTGGTGGCGAGGAGAAGAAGAGTTGGTGGTGCGGTTGCCCCCACTTCTGGAAGCAACGCTGCCGAACCTGCTGGCAAGCTCGTCGCTGAAAGGTGCTGGCCTCTGAATGAGATGTTGGTTCTTGACACCAAGGATACCCCCAGTATGTCGCCCCCGATTTGTGCCTTGTCCTCTGACTCCCCATAGGCATGACCAATGTCTTCAAAATCCGTCACGGCAAAGAGACGCACGTATATCGTACCGATGCTCCAACCGATAAAAAGATACTGCTCGGGCAGTTCCGCCAAGTGGCAGAGGAATTGGCAGTGCGAAGGCGCAAGGAGCGTGAGGGCGAGCATGAACGCAGGAAAAGTTTGTGGGCAGACGCTAATTCAGGGGGGAATGTACGTCAGTGTTGTCCTCTACGATACCCCCTCTTCACTGTCGTAAAGCAGCGCGCGTCCGCGGTCTTCAATCTCGACAAGCTTCCCCCACTCTCTGACTGGATGACCGAGTTGGCTCGCGCTGCAAATTCTTCGACGCCGGCCCCCGCAGAAGTGACTGCGAGGGCCAAAAGCGACCGTAATGCGCGTGCACTCTCTGAACTCTCGGACGACTTGACTGTTGCTATTGCCCTTCGTGCATGGCCCCGCGCTGTCACGTTAGCTGAGTCCGCACGAGCTCAACCCAGTCTATCACCGCTTATCGCAGCACTTACTTCTGCTCTGCTGGACGCGCTTGCTCGCCCAAAGAACTCGAAATCCACATGCGTGGAGCTTGTCGGTCACCTGTTGCGTCTTGGTGCTGCGGCTCGAGCACGAGAGACGTTCTTAGCTGCCAGAGGAGCGGCGATCAAGGGATATGTTCGCGCCATCACATTTGAAGGGCACATTGGCCTCTATATCCATAACCTCGCAGTGGTAGTGTTCACGGCGATCAAGCACACTGCAGATTGGTTCCTCGCTGGTTTTGTGGAGCATGAAATGACATCTGGCAAGTCTACTTTCGAACCTGACGACAAATTACTTATGCTGCAACCTAGGTTTCATCGATTGGGCGAAAAAGCAGATCGAGCTATATACCGAAATGTTCAGGGAACAAGTTTATAGCTCGGATGTGGACCAAAAAACAATCAACGAGGCACTCCATATCACTCATTCCCAGAGCCGAAAGGTTTGTGTGTTTTTTCCTTTGTTTCGCACATCTCCAGCGAACAACCATGCAGTTATTACAGGAGTTTGGTCTCGACTTCCGTTACCTCCTGGACGACCTTTTGGCTCAACATCCCAAAACAACATCAACGCCTGCCCCTCAGTACATGCCCACTCGACTGGCGATCCCTCCTCCCTCACTCTCCCGCACCTCCAATTCCTCCAACAACTCACCCGTGTCTTCACCCTCAGCCACGCATCCTCCTTCGACGCCGATATCCCGCGTGCGTCGGCCATCATTGTCTCGAGGAGACTCGACCAGCGTCCCTTCAACCCCATCGCGGCCTCCGCTACCAAGATCCTTCGACAGTGTGAGGGCAGCAGTGCCACCGCCACCACGATCGACGAATAGGCCGGGTGGTGCGGTTTTCACGCGTTCGGCGCAAATGGCGATTCCTGACCGGGAAGGAATGATTTGACTCTGTCACTGTCATGTATAAGTAGACATTGCTAATGAGACGACGATATTTGTATTGGTACTGCACTCACTCACCCAGAGATCTGTCATGGTTCGGAAATAATTGTTCCCATACAATCATTGAATTTTGAACCCAATCGCCACTGCGACGGAGCTGTCATCGTCCCAAGATCCAACACGCACTCATAAACGACCAGATCGATTAGCTGATTATCATTGAACTGCAGGTGAGCAACGGCCATGTTCTAAGGCAACCGATATTGGAGAAAGCAGATTGATGCCAAATTTTCAAGGATTCAGCACCTCAGGTCGACGAGGCTGTTGCCAACTGTGAAGCGCTGCGCTTCGTACGGAACCAGTTCAACAAAGCGACCAAGGTAAATGGTCTCGCCAGGCTTCCGTGGTTGTTCCAAAACGCCAATTTTCCTTGTTTGCCCAAGTTTCGGGCATCGCTTTATGACCATATACCAACGCTCGGGGAATCTGATTCCGTCGCGTGGCGATGAATGGCTTCTGCTTCTGTGTATCTACGAACCGAGGATAACCACTATCATCGACTCCCCTACGTCCTGGGCATGGATCCGACATGGAACTCTAGACGATCCGCCCTCCTGAAGAAAAAAGACTGGAATATTTCTGACACTGGTGCATCGATCGCTGTATTTTGTGCGGTCATACCTACGCAGGCGACCCACTAATTGCGCAGAGGGCCACCTCTTCATTCAGAAGAGCCCCTCGGGTTGTTGGACTCCGCGCTCGAGTCTGTCCCGGACTGTCCTGGAGCCGCACCCAGAGACGAGCAGACCGTCCGCGTTCAAGGGTTCTTGCAGACATGCACTCAAAACTGCCGGCTAATCTGTTTATCCAACCCCGACGGAGGATACGGTATTTGTTTTGCCTTCAACACACACTAACAGGTCGATTGAAATGTGAGGTAAGAGACGTGATGTCTTTCCTGGTTTTCTACAGTCTGGAGGAAGGACAACAGGTTAGAACTGGCACTATCTACTTGACC
>JBBPLN010000279.1:0-27487 GCA_038089815.1 Sutorius eximius | reverse complement strand
GCCTCCGCGATCACATCGTGGTTGGTCTTCCACTCCGCCGCTGCATCCGAAGACACATGAGCAACAGAGCAATTCCCTCCGTCCGTGTTTTTCGCATAGTCGAATTGCATATCGCTGAAGACGAAAATCCGCTTGATCATCTGATCCTTGGGGACGTTGTGCTTGACGGCAAGCGGCAGAATAAGCTCAAGGAAAACAGCGTTAAAGTCCGTGTTCATCCCCCAGCTCGCTTGGCTCATGTTATCGATCGTCGCACCAAGAGAAACCCGCTGAGATTCGGGATCGAGAGTGACAAATTGCGGGGAGGCAGAAAAGGTAATGAACGAATCGTTGAAGGGAGGCTTTGCTAGGCGTGCCACGAGGAGCGAGAGGGAGATGGCAGGCCAGATTGGTTCGACGTCGAATGGAGATGTACCTCTTGAGATGTACGAGGTAAGACCCATCGACCCCGACACGTCGCAGATCGCGATACAGTTGTCCAACTGCCCTGATTCTCGAAGACGTGCCACGAGCGTGGCCCACTGTGCATCGATGACTCTCATCTGGGCTTCCGCAAGCCGGCGTTTTTGTTCGTGCAGGGCATTGACCAGAGATCGTTTAGTGTTTGCGTCCACTGGTTCTTGCTGACAGTATATTTCTGCAGCCTCTATGGCGAGAAGATGCGGAAGGAGCGTCGCGCCACTAATCTGCTTTTTGCCCGATTCAACGTCTTGGAGGTATTTCAGGAACCTCTCCTCATCATGCACGAAAAATTTCTCCTTGTTCTTGTTCATACAAATGGATGCGACCCGGGAGTAGGGGATCTCAGACCAACGATTCGATGACATGAGAGGTTCTGGAACGCAAGCGTAGCGTCTGCCGCGAGTAAGAATGCGCTTCTGATAAACACTGCGAAGCAGGTGCATTTCAAGTGCCGACAAGCTCCTCGTGGTAGGGAAGGAGATCCTGTGGGCGACCGGAGAAAACACTTGCGCCTCGTGGAGAAGCAGACAAATTGCAGACGAGATGTTTGTAACACGATCATGTGAGCGACCTGGCGTCGGCGCCCACTTCGTGGCGAGGGTAATGGCATAGATGAGGGCCATCCGGGCCTCCTTATCCGCGTTAGCAGGGAGAGTGTCAAGCTCGTCCATAACTTCCGCTTCTTTCGTCAGCTGGCCCGCGAACAGTCTGGCAACCGCTACAAAAAGTGCACGGTAGCGCTTGTCGAGCAGCTTCTGCGTGAGACGATGGTGCGCATGGCGAGACCGTTCAACGCGCTGAGCACGCGACCACTCCTCTTGTTCCTGGTTATTCTTGAAGTCAGGCCGAGACCTGCCGTCGCAGTAGTTGTGCAGGAAATTGGAACGCGGCTGGAGAGGTACCTTTGGCCTGAGTTCGTCTACGGTGGCCAGGGCCAATATGTTGAGCAGGTCCTTCCAGTACCCATGTGACGCGCCCTGTTTCTGCTTCTTTTTATCCCCGCCCTTGCCGGATGTAAGACACACGGGGTCTACCAGACAATGAAGGTTCGTAATCGCCGTACGGGGGTGATTCTCGAAGAGCCATCCAAATGCCCTGGCAGGAGAGGCTCAACACCTGCCCGTACAGAAACACAAAGAAACATACCTATAGAAAAGCTCCTTCTCTGCCTTCCCATCATGGATACTCCTCGTGCTCCAGATGATCCGCAGGGTCAGGTCAGGATCCTCTGCCCACGCCTCCTCAAGATAGCAATCGACAACCTCCCCACTGATGCCGGTTCGGAGACCCAAATATGCGTCGAGGGTGGCCACGAGGGTAGAGCTGAACGTAGGAGCACTGTTAGCTGTGAGTTTTTGATGCGCGGTGGACCGAAGAGCGTCCATCATGGCGTTGGGTGCCTCCTGTACAGCTTCCACCTTCAGCGGAGCATCCTTGGCAGCTGGGACGAGAACATCAAGGAAATTGGGGTCGAAGAGTTCGAGAATAAGAGGCAGAGTCACGGTCTGAGACGTTGCGCTTACACAAAGGCTCTCGGTGGACGTCGTCGACATGCTGGTGGCTAGTGGTTAGGAGTCTGAACTGAGTGGGTCTACCTAAGGGGATCTGATGTCATGAGGCCCCTTTATAGTCGGCGGTAATTTAAGTCGTGGCTTGAGTCAGACTGTCAGACATAAACATCACAATTGTTGACTCAAAGTCTCGCACCCGAGTATCGCTGTTCACAGCAGCAACTCACAGCTTCTGGTGCACATTGACGGACACTGGGTAGGTTGGCTCATCGGATTTGACGTAACTGTTGATTTTTATTGCCACGAAATGTGGGTACATGAGTCTCAGAACTGATACGCCCGTGCTGGCCAGTTGTATGATGCGCAGTGGCACACTCTCAAGCCAGACGTAAACCGAAGACCGTCCTTCTAATCATAGATATCCAAACCGAGGTGCCTAGATTCGGGCAGTGCAAACAACGCTGCCAATCTGCCAATTCGCCCAACTAAAACGCGAGGTGCAAGTGACGTCTCGCAGGACACGCTCTGTTCCCTGACAGCATAAAGTCGGTTGCCTTGATGCCATATCCATGACTCTGTCTTCTGGCACTTTGGTTGGTGTGGCTACCGCCCACCGCCATGCGTTGATGGTACAACCAGCGAAGCGAAGCGTCACCTTCGTTAACCTTATCGCACATGACTCCGGGCATATTCTATTCCTTCAAACACCCAGAACCCCTCACCAAGAACGTGGGTTGAGTACCACCAACCGGTCCGCATATAGATATTAGTACTTGTGTGTGTTTGTCATCAGCGGGCACGCGGATTTTATCAAATCAGACCCTGCCACCCCTTGTCCCGAACCACTTGCTGTCCCAAAAACGATCGTCTCCATGCTTGGTGGACTAAAGAAAATATTGGGTATCTGGACAACCAGCTACTCCGAGGAGTCAACCGAAGCTTCTTTATTCTCAGGACCTGGTGAGCAACGTGGATGTTCGCCCCAACGACGATTGCATCACTGGGACGCGCTATGATAGCATACTTCAGCAAACTTGTCCCAAAGGCCTTCACGGAGAAATGGGGTGGGTGTCAGGCTGCGATGAAAATCGCTTGATCCGGACTTGATGTTCTATAAAGTGGCGCATGGAGGGGCAATTTCCTCCGGGACGACCTTGGACGTGCGAGCTCGGTATTTCTTTGCAACAGACCCTTCAGAGCCGTGGGTGACGAAGCTGTTCGCCAAGTCTGTCGTGGTACGTAAATACGGGGTCGGACAAGGGAAATGGATGGGTATATGCGCTGAAACTAACTTCGGTTCACTGTGTCATAGGTGATCCATGCAGGGTGGATCATGCATTGCGTCGACAAAGCCTTTCGAGTTCCCATTTCAGAGTACATCCTTGACGGTATGCCATTTTATGTGATCGTTTCGTTGCATGGGTGTTTTTTCCTCTGTCTTTATCCATCGCGCGATCATTGCTGAGTCATACCTCACGTTGAATGTTCTCCCACCTCACAGACAGGTTCGTTCCTGGACCTCCTTACAAGTTGACCAACGTTACGCCACCCATGTATGCCCCGTTGTCCGAGGAAGACGGACCCCCCGACGCCGAGTTTGAAGAGTCTGGACCAACCACCGTCCAAACGTCCGACACGCCAAGCACCCCTACCATCATGCAACGAAAACGAAAACGAGAACAAGCCTATTTTGACTCTCCGAGTGGTTCCCTCGTCTTCTCCGGATTCGATAAAGATGGTATGCCACGACGGCCAAGGAAGCAGCGCAAGCTTCGATTTGATCCGTCGTTCAGTCCAGAGGGAAGATCCTACAAGGAGACAAAGCGAGGGGTGGGTCTTGATTGGCTCTGGGATCATCACGCCATTACTTGGGACAACGGATTCAGCGGGCAACGTAACCAGGATACGGGGCCCGAGACACTGTGTGGACCCAATGATATGACCACGGCACGGCCGCCCGGCACACCCGACAAACCTTTCTCCTCTGCAGGGCCGTTCGCTTCATGTCAACAACTTTCTTCAGGCGGTCATCTCTCGGAACACAGCGGCACATTTTCGCCAGCTATTCCTATTGATTTCAAGGAGAATGCACGACCCGTCCGCACGATCGACTTTACCAATTTGCCGCCGCCCTCCAGACGTTGGCGTTTCCCACAGTCCAGCGACACAAATGCTCGAGACACAAATGCGATCTCGTTCGTGAAGCCCACCGATCACAAGGTCAAGACGCCCAAGAAGATTAGCTTCGCGAATCATGCTCAAGTCTGCGTGTATATGGTCTCACCTCGACGTCCAGATGCCAAGGACGATGCGGGATCTGGCCCTTTGCAACAATGTTCCATCGATGAGTCCAGCGACGCACCAAATGCGGGTGGCGAGACTCGAAGGTCGAGAGACCAAGTCGAGGATCCCGGCGTTTCGACTGCTGCGGAAGCGATCAAGGACTTTATTCCCCAAACCGACTCTCCCGGGCCGAAGGTTGACGACGATCCCGCTCGGCTGCTTGGTGGGCATCAGTTCGAGAATGACACGCTCACGTTGACAATGGAGGATGTGCAGGCGATGCGATGTCGTCTTCTCGAGTCAGCCGCGAAGGATGACGCTGACGGTGGTCAGCTTGCGACCTTGTTCGAACTAGGGAAGACGTTTCGAGGAATGACATTTCGTCACGTGTGGTAAAAGTGCTGGGGATGATGGGTCGGTTTAGGCAGCAAGTCGAAATCCTGTATTTGAACACAAGCATGTTTCTGTCAATTGCATGGCCTCTCTGGTAAACTGGTATAATATTCAAGAGCGGCGACTAGAAAAACAGTGAAGCTGCATGGCATAAATTTACAATGGTAGGTCGTGGTGAGACTAGTGATACTTGAGCTACTTATAGTGACGCCCGTGACAGAACAAAAGCTCTGATCCAACACGAATGGCGACGAAGAGTGAGAGGGTTGATCGGGATCTAGTGGTCTGGTGTTCGCATAGCAAGGCAAGTTGCAACGAAAAGGTCGGTCATAGACTGTACAGGCTACCCTCCAATAAGCCCATCAAACGAGCAAGCTCATCAGCACATATCCTCGTACCTGATGAATACAGAGCACCCCATCCTTGGATATCGCAAATAGCGTAATGCGGTAGGTCGCCACGACCTGATTCTCAGGATTCAAGCACTGCCAAAGCAGCGCAGAAGGCAAGATGCCTTTTTAGCCACTTGCCCCAAGATGACGTTCGCGTACACACCTCCATCTTGTTCGTCCATGATCCGGAGCTGGACCGCCAGCGGTACTCTTTGTTGTCGAGACCCGTGAACGAATAAGATCCGCCAGAGGAACATCCCCCGCGATGGACTTGGACCGTATGCTGTTCCGATCCGATCGTGATGCTAATGGGTCCTGGATCGGTCGCCACCATTGGCGGTCCGAGGTAAGGCGACCTGACGTGGCAGGCCAAGACCCCATGTTTGTTACCAACATGGAGTGCAAATTGCCAACCTGCAGCGAGCCGGGTCCCTTTCGAATAATACCTGCGATCACCCCGGTCAACATGCAATGTCTAAGTCGATTGCGTGCGGGTGCACCCAGTGATGACGGCTATCGATACGTATGTGGAGCTCTCACCTGGGTGTCTTTCTGTCGTCAGCCCTGACGATCCTGTCCTCGCCCCAAATACCGCCGACCCGATAGACGTGAAAACACAGTGGACGTAATTCAACGGCCGGGATGTGCACCACTCGAAGTGTCGTGGAGTTCATTGTACGATAGACAAGGTGTGCGTTTGAATCCTTTCCTACGGACCTAGAAACACGAGGTACACCGGAGCCGGCTGTGTACGGCCAAGTTTCACATCGACGACGTATTAGCAATGAGTGATGTGATCCTGTACATGTGCGACGTCAAATGGCAAGCCGTTGGTGCCGTCTGAAGAAAAGCTATATATATCCTAGTCTGGCGCTGAGCCATCTAATTCCAGATCACGGAGATGGAGATGGCGGGCGCGCACGGCTCGAGTGAATGCTTTCCGTTCGTATTAGGTTCGCTAAGATGATGGCCACGCAAATGTGGGACCGGGAATGGAGAATATCCGGTCTAGCACGCGTCCGTAGTACACGGTTTTCCTGATAATTTACCAATGTCCTCTCGGCAAACAGTAAGAATGCCGAATTGCAGTGCGGGGGATACCCATGGAGACAGCAGGTGCATCACCGTCGACCGAATTTGGGGGATCTGCCAATATTAGCTCAGTGCTAAATTAGGTCGGCGTTGGCCATACTGGCGAAGGTTCACAGGATGGCTGTACTCTGTTTCAACTAGAGATGGCGTCTGTATGGCAACCTATCTTGTGTGCAGCAGTGAAGTTGCCAAGGACAATTTTTGCGGGTCAAGTGAGTTCATACATTACATCCATATAAGGAACGATTGATCAACCAAGCGGGAGCGTACAACTTTCAAGCTTCATCCTAGTGGTTTGGTGTCCGTATTGCGAGGCTTGTAGCCACAAGAAGGTCTGTCATGAATTGACCCGACTACCACCCCGATGGGTGAATGATCAGTAGGCTGAGACGGGATGCAATCAATTCGTACTGGATAAATACGCAACTCGCCATCCTTGGATAAAGCCATGGCGGTAACACGATAAGTAGCCACGAGCTCGCCTTCTGCATCCAGACACTGGAAGAACGGATGGACAGTCCACGATAGTCTCACAGAGTCCATTTCGGAGCATCGGAGCGCACCTGCATTTCGTTCCGCCATAGATGCATGCTGCTCCGCCAGCAGTACTCTCTATCGTCAGTTCCCCGGAACCACTGGGTGCTTCCAGGGCTTCCGCGTCGTCTCTCTATATGAATCGGCCGTCGTTCAGCGGTGATGTTAACCAGCATTGGTCCTGGGGATACATCACAGATCATAGGACCTAGATAACCGGATGAAACTCTGCAGATGAGGGCTCCGTTCGGTCCATCAGCGTGCAGGGCGAAGTCCCATTGTGTGTCCCGCCGGCTTCCTTTGAGGTAATACCTACAGCAGTGATCATTGCGTGGATGTGGCACAACCCGACGAGGGTACGGAAGAACACGAGGTAATACTTACAAATTTGTCTTTTTATCTTGTGCTTTGATGACCTTGTCGTCACCGAGGAAGCCGCCGACTCTGTAGACGTGAAATGACAGCCATTGGTCTGCAGAATACATGGAATGGAAGTAGGGCAAAAAAGTGATTTCCATGTGTAGACAGACACCTTTGTAACACTGGAAGAGTGCTATTTGTGATCTAGGACATTACATATATGTCGAAACGATTCAATATTGTGAAGCGATTTGCACAGAATTTGCCATCAAGTTGCGGACCTAGCGTGCAAAAAAAGAAATCGGGGTATGCTTCTTACACTTTAAATGTAACGATAGCTGCGCTTCTCGGCTCAGATGCGTCCTATCAGTTAATGCTAAATTTTCTAATATTTTTATTGGTGTAAGTACTTTCAGACTCCGGACCACTTGGATGACTTTGGTGAAGAGGAGATTCAAATTTGTAGCAGGCACTGGGATGTGACGTCGCCTCCGCAGGCTCAAATCGAACTCTACAGCCTCCTCGGATGTGTGGCGTGCAGAGCCTATATGCTGATTGGTGTCCCCTTGTTTCATCTTTCTGATACATAGGCACAATCTTTTGGATCTGGTCTGGTGGTAGCGAACAATTTTCATTCATTTGATCGATGATTTTTTTCCAAGCCTTGAATGCGGTGTACTCATCTGTACCATCACAGTTTGCATAAGCGGTGCGATGATAGTGATTCGGGTGCAGTGCCGTGTCCAAGAATTGCGACACGACAGGTTCCTCGATTTTCAGTGTCGTGCTCTTTGTGAGCGTAGACTTGGTAGACTTGATTATATAATGCAGATCATGTTCTTTCGTGGCAAGCCGGAATATTTTTCTTCCCACGGTATTGCCAGTGCTCCCGGTGGACGAAGACAAGTTGTTCACATTCACCGTCTTTTGCTTTGACCATGGCGTCCAGGATTGCCCTTAACTCACTCAAGGCGTCAGGTGAGCATCTTGTCGCGCTCTTTTTCTATACACCACGCTGATTAGTTCAATGCGACAGCCCGGCCGCGCGCCGTGCCGACTGTCGCTCGGGCCATCTCTGCGTATGTCAATCTGCTTCACTTGTCGGACAATACAAGTAACGGCCATCCCATACAGTCGTTCTATGAGCTCCAACCCTCCACCACCCGCAGAGCGCGCCTCCGAAATCATTAGCAGCCTTCCCTCTTCTCCCGGCCTGATCACCAAGAGTGGTGCAGCTCTCCTTGGGACGGGTCTTCTCGCCACGGCTATCTCTCAAGAACTCTACGTTGTGAACGAGGAAACGATTGTAGCTGTCGGCACGTTCATCCTCTTCGCGTACATTTATCGGGTATGTAGGTTGTCAGCCTGTCAGCATGTGTTGCTGAACGTATTCCTTGGCCTTGTAGGCAATCCAAGAACCCTACAAGAGCTGGGCAAACGGTCACATCGAGCGCATCAAGGGTGTCCTCAATGATGCACGCGCCGGGCACACGCAAGCAGTCAAGGACCGCATCAGCTCGGTTGAGCAGATGAAAGATGTCGTTTCCCTCACGGAGGGTCTCTTTGCACTGTCAAAGGTCAGCCGGCGTCCCATGATAGGGAATTCGGCCTAGTCTAAACACACCTCTTTTGCGGCTGCAGGAGACTGCTAAATTGGAAAACGAGGCTTTTGTGCAGCGTCAAAAGGTCGCGTTGGCTGGCGAGCTTAAATCCGTCCTTGACAGTTGGGTCCGCTACGAGCAGCAGCAGAAGGAAAGCGAACAGACGGAACTCGCCAAGACCGTTGTCGCAAAAGTCCTGGCTGGCCTCAAGGACGAAAAGACCCAGAAAGACCTCCTCACCAATGCTATCACCGAGGTTGAGCGTGAGTTTTTGTCCTCAGCTATTGTTTTCTCATCTCATGCACACTACGACTAGGCTTGGTCAAAGAAAAGGCAATCTGAGTAGATACCAGGTCGTGAACAGCTAGACTATGATAGAGAGGTCGTTTGTAACAGATTTTCTATCATATCACTTGCTTTTTATCCCTATGAGCCCATAAGGCCAAACAAGGCCAAAGCAAAGTAGCCGTGACGACGCGTGAGCGCGCCGCCGTTCGGGGTAAATCTCAGCACGCGTTCGGGACACAAAGGATTCGTTCTTCCCGCCGTCATCGTCCCCAGCTCACCTGCGTAGCCAAACAAATCAGAAATATGGATACAGACCTCATCAAGCTTGTTAACCGTCTCCAGGACACTTTCCATAATCTCGGTGTGTACCGATAGTCATGCATTCTCTTGGACAGTGGGTGATTCCGTGTCGCCCAGGTGGCGAGCTGGATATGCCCCAACTAGTAGTAGTGAGTTGTCTTTCATGCTCTGCCAAACTCGGCCCTGATGTGCGTTCAGGTGGGCAGCCAGTCAGCCGGTAAATCGAGCGTGCTAGAGAAGTGCGTCTGGCCTTTCTTTGCTCTCAGTCGTTGACGTTACGTTCACACGTAGCATCGTTGGACGAGATTTCCTTCCTCGTGGCCAAGGCATTGTCACACGTAGACCCCTTATCCTCCAACTCATTCACACTCCCGTTCCGGATCCTTCCTCGAGTCCACCGGCTTACACTGAATGGGGCCAATTCATTCATATCGACAAGCGTTTCACCGACTTCAACGAGATTCGTCGGGAAATCGAGCAAGAGACGTTTCGTGTTGCGGGGCAGAACAAAGGGATTAGCCGGCTACCGATATCACTCCGCATATACAGTCCAAATGTTCTGGATTTGACCCTGGTAGACTTGCCCGGACTGACCAAGGTATGGTTACGTCATAGCATATCTACCGCATCCGAATAATGCGTGTTCAAGATACCAGTGGGTGATCAACCAAGTGATATTGAACGCCAGATTAGAAATCTAGTCACGGAGTATATCTCGAAACCAAACAGGTAGGTACACGGTAGCTGTTTCTACTCACGGCTTTGACATGTTTCCAAGTGTTATTCTTGCTGTCTCTCCTGCCAACGTCGACCTTGCCAACTCGGATTCACTAAAGCTCGCGCGGAGTGTTGACCCTCAAGGTCGACGCACGATAGGTGTCTTGACGAAACTTGATATCATGGATGCCGGAACAAATGCACTTGATATCCTGACCGGACGCGTATATCCCCTCAAACTAGGCTTCATCGGCGTCGTCAACAGGAGCCAACAGGATATCATCTCGGAGAAGAGCATGTTGGATGCCCTGGACGCGGAATCCGAGTTCTTTAAAAATCATGCCGCGTATCGAAATATCTCACACAAGAATGGGACAAAGTATCTTGCCCGCACACTGAATCAGGTACGTGAGGATGAAGATATTTACCGTGTGTTTTAAATTGCGCACTACGTAGGTTTTGATAAACCATATAAGGGAGAAGCTCCCCGATATGAAGGCGCGGTTGAACACGCTTATGGGCCAAGCGCAGCAAGAGCTCAACTCGTTTGGTGACGCTGCCATCTTCGGTGACAAGAACCAGGTAGGTTGAAGCTTAAATATGGTTTACTTCATGACCTATCTCCCACTAGCAAGGGGCCCTAATTTTGCGTCTCATGAACCAATTTGCCCACGATTTCATTGCATCCATTGAGGGTACCAAAGTTGACATGTCCACCAAGGAGTTGTCGGGTGGTGCACGGATATATTATATCTTCAATGACGTCTTCGGCCATGCACTTCTTTCCATAGATTCCACAGCAGGTTTGGATAACCAGGACATCCGTACAGCAATCCGGAACTCTACAGGTCCACGGCCCAGCCTTTTTGTCCCTGAAGCGGCGTTTGACCTACTGGTAAAACCCCAAATAAAACTACTAGAAGCACCGAGCCTGCGCTGCGTCGAGCTGGTCTATGAAGAACTTGTCAAACTTTGCCACAACTGTACTAGCCCGGTATGAGGTTTAATTGTCTTGTAGTCCGTTGTTCTGAACCTCCGATGTTCGATCCCAGGACTTGGAGAGATTCCCTCGCCTTCATGCACAACTGATTGAATGTGTATCAGAACTCTTGCGTGAACGCCTTGGTCCCACATCGGAATATGCACAGAGCCTCATCGAGATCCAGGCCGCATACATCAACACAAATCATCCCGCGTTCATCTCGGGTTCTGCGGTAGCCGCACAAACGGCGGTATCTGAAGCCCCAAAACAAACAATCCCTCCACGTGTAAGCTCTATCCACCCATTATCTGATGAGTCTTCTTTGTTGATGCCATGATTGATTCCTGTGACTCATTTGCAAAATCCGAATTTTGAATCACGCCAGCCTGTTAGCGCTGAACTGGTGAATGGAACTCAGACACCTGAAGACGGGGATGAAGCCTCTATTGAGGAACCAGCAGGTGTGAACGGTGTACAGTCCCGTGACGGACGTTCGGTGTCCTCAACGCTCCACGATCGAGCTCGAACCACCGGACCTTCCCCTGCTGCGGGTGCATCCAAGTCACCAAAGCCTCACGGACCTCGGCACTCATCCGTGCTTCCATCGACGCAATTCCACATTCAGCCAGCCGGACCTAGTTCATCGCCTCACTCCGCCCGGGAAACATTTTTGAACTACTTCTTTGGCCAGAACGGTCCCGGTCCCATCGGTGGAGCGAGCCTCGAGCG
The DNA here is from genome assembly GCA_038089815.1 of Sutorius eximius. NCBI lineage: Eukaryota > Fungi > Basidiomycota > Agaricomycetes > Boletales > Boletaceae > Sutorius > Sutorius eximius. Next base: position 15,843 of record JBBPLN010000279.1, on the reverse strand, counting down.
GCCACATACAGCTCTGCCTCCTGCGCCAACAGGTCGAGACGTGTCAAATATAGATACGCCGAATCATACCGGGTTGATGGCCGGTAAACGTTCGCTGGACGGCAGCAATACAGCGTATGATATGAAAAGCCTGGGTAAACATATTGAGGCTGTGAGTGCCACGTTCATGGTTCTTCCTAGTACGCATCGTATCATGTCAGGGCTGATTGAATGGTCTTTATCTCAGGTTTCATCTTCCGATAATTGTTTGCATATGACGCCACGGGAGGAAATGGAAACATCGCTCATCCGGTCCTTGATTGCCTCGTACTTTTCTATCATCCGGCAAAGTATACAAGACCTCATCCCGAAAGCGATCATGCACTTTTTGGTCAATTACTCGACGAAAGAGGTGCAAAACCGGCTGGTAGCGACACTGTACAAACCAGAGTTGTTTGCGGAGCTATTGAACGAGGACGAGGCACTCGTCGCTGAGCGGACGAGAGTGAAGGCGCTTTTGGACGCCTATAAGGAGGCTTTCAAGACGCTCTCTGACGTCAACTTGAAACCACTATAGATATCTTGGTTTTTGTTACTCATTCATCTGTGGTTTGTTGTTTGATACTGGATGTTTCAATCTAGCGCGTTTCCAGCGAGACAAGGTTCGAAACGCTGCCAGTGTCACTCGATGGCGCTGCGGCGTCGACATGTTGCAACTCGTAGGTCCGCGGAAGAAGCGAGATGTTGCCGTGGAATGGAACACAAGGATGAATATATCTAAGGTACCCGACAAGTTACGGTTACGATGCCCAAAGGTCATGCGATATATACCCGACGGAGGGATATTCGACCGCCAAAACATACGGCTAGTTTATTGGACTTGGTAAGTACTGACACGGAGCCACAAGCTCAAAGCACTCGCAATGGCACAAGACCCAAGCTCAAGACTGGGAAGGCGTACGAGGGGCGCAGGGACCGACCCTCAACACAGCCAACCCAACAAAAAGAGAGTTCAGACGAACCACACACCGCCCAGCTCTCAAACACGCCACGCGTGCGTGCGCGCGTACATCAGGTCTCCAAAGATGACGCTTGTTGACCCTTGACGGCAATCCACTTGTCCTTGGTGTGTTCCTTGTTATCGGGGATGGCGCCGGAAAGTTTACTATCCGGTTCCTCCTCCGACGTCATACTTTCTTCCGTATCCGCTTCGATACCGCCGTTGCTCGTGTCCGACTCCGAGGATGACGCGGATTCGCTGTGGGTTACGGGAATGACGGCGTCGGCGGGTGTGCTCGTGCTCATGGTGGCGCTGGACACGTTGCCCTCGAGTTTCATGGCAGCCTCGGCACGATGCGCCCTCTTAGATTTCGATCGATCCCTTTTCTCAAGCTTCTGTGGGTGCACGAGGGAAGTCGGCATGAGACCCTGAATGGAGAAAAGTAGCTGCACAAACCTCTTTGGGTTCCTTCTCTTCTTGCTTGATTCGGAAGGTAGATCAGCACATGTGGGTCGTGGTGACACGAAAACATTTCAATTTACCTCCGTGGCAACCTTTTCTTCCCTCTATGGGTATTGTCAGGAACGAAATTTGGAAATGGGAAAAGGGGAGAGATATTGAACCGCACCTCTTTACGTTCTCTCTCCTCCGCCTGCAAGCCATTCAGTCAGTCGTTGGCCGTAGGTTCCCAAAACGTCACAGCGTACCTCCTTTTCCTTGGCTTCGCGCTGCTGAAACGTCAGCCACATCGAAACGACACATGCATACCTAGACGCACCTCTGCCTTTTCCTTCTTGAGCTTTTCACGTGTCTCACGTTCCTGGATGATCCTGGGAGGCGTGTCAACAAGCTTTCGGAAAAACTCGGATATCCACAAACCATTCGGCGACTTCATCCACACACTCCCTTGGGCGAACTTTATTCTTCAAGAGGTATCCTTGCAACGCCGCCACCTGTGGGATGACACCCATGTCAGGGAACTGAACCCAGATTCTAAATGGAGACCCACGCTCAGCTCGCCCTCGGGGATGGCGTCTGCAAATCGCTTGGCAAGTTCCGCAATCTCGGCCTCTTCGAGTACTGGAATGGCATGCCCGGGAATCTTACGTTTGGGAAGAGGGAGGTTCTTTTGCGATACGTCAGTCTTTTCCTGTGAGGTAGCCTCTGATGAGGCAGCAGGCTTGGATGGGAAGAAGCATTTGAATATGCCCTCTGCTTGCCACTTGGTCGCATGCGTAAAGTTCACCCACACGTCCATGCGACCTGGTCGGCTGAGCGCGGGATCGAGGCGCTCGATGTGGTTGGTTGTAGCAAACAACAGCCTTGGAATCAAGGGGTGCGAATGTCAGCCAAAAATGCGCAACTCAACGATGGAACACTTACCGGCCTTCTGCTGCCGCGACTCCGTCAAGGCTATTCAAAAGGCCACTCAAACTAAGCGTAGAGCCATCATTCGTGTCATTAATGTTAGGTGTTGAAGAGGATGCCGTTGGTGCACCAGTGGATGATGAGTCACGACTGACGGAGCGCGTAAAAGCAGCGTCCAAATCCTCAAGAAGCAAGATACATCTAATGGAGTACAGCTTAGCACGGCCCGTCGCGCGGAAATATCTATGAACCGACCTAGACGGTACATGTCCCATTAAGGTCGTCAAGGTATTATCACTCATCCTGTGGATATTTGTAAGCACGGACCAGCAACGACGGCGACCATGGGTAGCTTTACCCCTTTGATGACAAGCTAACAACGTAAATGTCCAGACCCAGCTCGCCAGCCAATGAGTGAATCAACGACGTCTTCCCACTGTGTATAGTGGATAAATGTTTAGCGTATAATATCGTGCGGAGTTTCGTACCTGCCCGGAACACCATACAGGAGGTATCCTCGGCGGAATGGAATACCTGCGCATGAACCAATAAGTGGGAATTACCACATCATCATAATTCACCGACCTCTTTCGGCATACCTAATGAAGCATTATTTAATACCCTGGGAAAATTTTGCAAGTCACGCACCAATCCTCAGAGCACAGGAAATCCTTGCAATCGGCCAAAAGCATATCCTTTACGCCTGGTTGGAGCACAATCGAACTCATTGGTCGCTTTTGGCGGGCTCCGTTCCACCTCCAACAGCCATACGTCCTGCGAAATGCGCGCCCGTCAGGCGCCGACGCCACCTTACGAAATTGCCGACTCACGTATCAGCCATGAAGATATGAACGCGGTGCTCAGCGTCTTTCTCGTATTCGCGCTTAGCTTCTAGAACGAGCTTCTTGAGAATATCATTGTTGCGAGCGACGACGCTAGAGCCGAGTTAGCTAAATAGGATAAACAAGCAGGATGTCACATTTTACCTGATCTTGAGAGAAGCTCCATGACCATAATCCGGATAGCGTTTGGTCCGCGTTATCTTTGAGCGGGAGAAGAGTTGAGTTCTCCGAGGACATCGTGAGGTGACAACAATTGAATACATACTCTTAGCCAGTGACCACGGTAATAAATGGTGTGAGTTGTGTCTGCCAACAATTGTCAGACTGATTACGAAGCATGGGAAGATATTGGCAAGTAAACTCTACCTAAACTTGGCATGAACGCCACCTTTCTCTTTCGACGACCGTGTACGAGAGCATCTTCTTCCTCGTCTTCATCTTCATCGTCCAAATCGCCGGTCGTGGATTGCGTGAGACCATTGCGACTAACCGTACGGGTCGTTATTTCAAATTCACGACTACGGCCCCACGCAGGTTGCTAGATCGCACATGAGCGGCGCAGAAGCTGCGATAGCGTGGACCCACTCGCCTTCGACAACCAATGCATCAACCTGCGGCCTGTCAGTTTGAAACGCACTGAAATCAGCGAGCGCTGCTCACCAATCATATGGGTAGTCCTCCTGGCTGAAGTGTGCGGTCAGAAAGAACGCTATGGTGGGGGACTTAGTCCAGTTCGAGCGTCTAGGGAGTCACTGCCTACAGTCAATGAAGCCATTCCAAGCGGACATGGACGCTCGTCTTGCTGTTTCGACGGTCCCACCAATGACGACGAGTTTCTGCGGTAAAAGCCCGGTTTAGCGTGAGTCATGGTGAAAGGGACGTTGGGTGACTACCAGAGTGTCCTGAATAGCATTGGTGTTCATCCCCAGTGGGGAAAGCATGTTTTTCAAGGTCTCCATGTCGATGCCGGGAGCTGGCGAAGAGGAGGAAAGCGGGGAGTCAGGTGTCTCGCCACGGTCGGTATTTAAGTGATTTATGAGCGCCTCGTGCATAAATAATATGTGCAGGGTTAACAACTTGTGAACGGAACGGTATCAATATCAATTACATCTCGGTAAGCTTCCCGGATAGAAAAGAAAAAAAAAAAGAGCAATCGAGAATACTGGGTGATGTTCTGGCGCGGCTCAGATGGACAGACGGTAACCATACTCGGTTCTCAAGTCGGAAGTGAAACTCAGATAAGGTGAATCCGCAGAGCCAGGCGCTCTCTCGCAGCTGGACAGCGTCATGCAGAGCCATTCCCAGCGACATAGCTATCGAGCCTGCGGTCCGGTTTACCTAAACGAGTATGGATTTGTACGGTACGAGCAGGCGACCACAGTGGGAGTCTGCGAGGGTCGCGATACTCCCCTTTTGTGGTTGTGGCGGAATGGTCAACCGGTCACATATGGGTCAGTTCCGACTCATTACGGCAATGTGGTTTCGCGCGTACCCAAGCTCTAAAAGATCCCCTGCCACCGACTTAGCGAATCTCAGTTGGCGATCGGCCTCTTCGCCTCTGGTTTGTTGTCATAGTACATAATGTACCCCATGCGGCCCACTTGACGCCACGGAAACGAGATGTGAACGACGCAAGACCACGACAATGAGACGAGGCTTCGAGCGGGAGCCTCAGACAGCCCTGGACCAGGTCCTGGCTACAAATAGAAGCAGATGGCTTGACAGGTCCGCCAAGCCATCCCTCGTAATGAACTGAGCTGCCAGTCAGCACTTGGGATCTTGGAGACTGCAAGACTCTCAGAGGGTCCAGCCTTTCCGCCACCGTTCCAAACTCGTCGACCCCTCCCATTGTGAAACGACACAAAGAATGGAAGACAGCAGAGGGAGTACCCCAGATTGTCGGCTTTGTCGGGGGCGGGAATTTCCAGTGGCCAGAGAAATGGTCGGATCTACGAATCAGATCCCAGGCTGGGGTAAAATCGAAAACCTAGATCTCGGAATGCGCAGCGGATGCCCACCGCCGCCGCATCTCTCATCTGAGCCTTCAACTCCGCTATAGCGTGGTATCTGAGGCGGTGGGTTACCTGCACTAGGTCCCCATCCGGTAATAAAAAAATGAACCCGTGCCTGTCCTTCTCACACGAGACCCCAGTCAACCTCATGGGCCCCTATCCTGTCGGCAGCGAAGTGAGTCCTTGTGATGCTGCCCAGATTCATCCTTCACGGCTCCGACAATGCCAAATGTCTGGAAAATACTGCCCAGTTTTGCTTTGTGGGGAGGACTCGACAGAGTTCATTTTGCGTGGGTCTAGCCCTACCGTCCCAAGGTCTAGACCCTGCCACAAGTCATTTAGTGGCTTGATGCACCATATGCTACTCATATTACGGGCCGACACTTTCCTCTTTGAATCCGCTCTCTTGCACTCAGGTCGGGTGTTGCAGGACATAATCTCACGATGCTGTGTGTCTATGCGAACTTCAAGGATATTAATCGATGCGCCACCGCAGCCTCCTCTAGTCCATGCATCGGGCGCCGTTGAGTTGCGAACCGAAGCCACAGACGAACTTTATGCTGTATAAACCTGTATCTACCCGGATGTATGATGTATCCACCCAGGCATCACACAGAAGGCGCCGCGCAAATGATCCAGGAATAACATCGCCAGGACAAATTATATTTCCATGCTGCTCATTCCAAGTATGATAATCTACATACAGAAGCGGAGAACAGGTCGCAGGCCCAGCAAGTTGCAACACGGTAATCACTGTTGAGGTCGGCAAGACACCATCCACGGGGTATCCTATTATGGACGCAGGGCTTTCCGTCGCATCTGCTGCGTCATGATTCTGGCACCTTGTTGGTGGCGCGCGCGCCACATATGTAGGTAGGAGAACGGCTGCCGGTGTCGCTACATCACATGCTGCAGTTCAAGGCTGTAACAACTAGTTTCGAGGCGACTCCCATACGTAAGTTTAGTGGCGCTCCTCACGGACGATTGATGATCACTCGTCCGCCTTTTGGGATTGGACATTCTTTTTGGGTACTTTGTGGTCGAGGGAAGGCACCGCCACTTCGTCAGTGGCTGGGAACATGTGGTTTGGGGCAGGATGGATCGTGCGAGTGGCGCTTGTGTTTTGTGAATTGTGTGCGAGGGTACGTACTTGTTTCGATCACTAGATTTCCTGGATGCGATTGCGTCGTTGAGGCCACAAATATACAAGCGCCAACTTTTGGCGATGTAAATGGATAACTTCGATGACGCACCTCTATGGTCATATTTCAGACCCACGCTCACAATTAATTATCACCTGACTGAGGAATTGTTGATGAACTAGCCATGTCAACGGAGATGAGGGGGGGACGCCATTGAAGCAACCATCAATTAAAGGAAGCGGCGTCAAGGGGTTGAATGGATGCATACTTTGATCATGGCGTCAAACGAAGATAGGGCTTAGTAAAGGTTAACGCCACATATGTCAACAACATGCTGGAGAAGAACATGTGTAGCTAGCACCACAGCGGTAACGCAACCCAGATTAGGCAGGAGGACAAACCTTGAGCTTGAGAAGAGGCTATCGTCATATGTGCTTGTGATATTTTGTTTTGAGCACATCACAGCGATTCCATGTCCCAGCAACCCTACAGTCGGCAGGCAGGTTAGAAGAACACTCATCCCTGAAACATCTAGTCATTATGTGTGCAATAACTGATACATTGTAATGTCGTCTACGATGATGGATAAGAATGGGAGTGACATCGTGAAAGAGGGAAGGTGCCCACCTAGTCTCTACGCAGGAGCCCACCCATCTCCATCTCATCAACATCATCCCTTGGAGCAGATATAACCAGCCCTTCCGTCATTTCTCTCTTTACGCAGAGTTGTTCCGCGATTATTACCGTCCAAGCAGACCCTGCAAACATGACAAGCCAGAAGAAAAATGAAGTGGGAATGGAAGCCGAGTAATATGTCGTGAGGACCAAGTGATTGAACAGTAATGTTAATGCAAAGTCCAAGATGAGACGCGGCCGCCGTATGAGTGCGTACAAGTAGTAGATACTGTTCAATGGAAGAGTTAGAGCACGATCGTGCGCGTTGTCGAATACGTACTCTGCTGAAGAAGCAATTAACCAGGACGCCGCGATGACCCAACCCCGTATAGGGTCTGTCCTTCCGTCCCATTGACCATCTTCCCAGCCACCACCCACTCGCTCTCCACCACTCCATACACCATAATAGGAGCTCCATCGCTCCTCGCCTTGGACGCCGCGGACAGTAGGTTGGCCAGCCATTTCCCTCCAGTCCATTACCATCCCTAACGATGCTGTATCTCCTTAAGATGGACACATTGGTCGGAGTTACATACCAACATTGGCAGCACCTCCTTCATACATGAGGGAAGTTGGCTCCGCAAAGAGGGCAAGCAATGGCGGGATGAGGAGTGAAAGTGTCAGGTAATGCAGTGTCTGCAGGGATATGATCTAGCAACGAGCATCAGCGATTTAGATGCCAATAATCCGGAGAAATACCTGAGAAATAAGTAATGCAGGGTCCCAACTGCGTTGCCGTGGAGGTGCCATGATATCTATCTCTCTAGTACGACCTCGCGTCGAGTCTTGCGCGTGCAAGCGAGTCGCGCCACGACGACTTTGAGCTAAGTGCACGTGATCACGCTTACGTAAGGGCTGAGAAGGCTCGATCACTTGATTGCCTATTTCGCTTTACAAGTCGACCACGCCAAGTACTGTCAACGGCGCGCGATGCCCAACCCAACGTACGAACGCGTTTTGGACAATGATGCAGACGAAGATTTCGTAGACATCTCTTCTCGGCCAGCTCGCGGTCACCCGCACCCTGACATTGTCGTGCGACCACCAGTCTATTATGAGGATGGACCGTTTGACCCACCCAGCTCGGAGGAAGAGGACGAAGACCGTTTTGTGGGTAAACCTGGGGACAATGGGGTGCTTTCCCCAGATGAATTTGTGGATTCGGAGCCAGGGAACTTGAGAGTAGGAAATGGTAAAGTCAGTACCGCCCCGCAGCATAATACTTGGAGTTCACGCGTATCGACTTCGTGCTTAGCGCCCAGCTGCACTGCGGCATCTCATATACGCTCTTGGATCGCTGGTGTTCTTGTCGGCCTGCATTGGGTTGTTCGCCGCCACCAATCTCTATCATGGAAAGCTATACCGTCCGTCAAGGGGACGTAAGCTATCTCTCGACCACATATTCAACGGGACCTTTAGCAAACATATCCAAGATCTTCACTGGGTCCCCGAAGGTGCGTAGACAATGAGCCGCTTCGTTCGTCGCTCACGTAGCGTTAGCCGGTGACGGGGTTTTCTCAACCCTGGAGAACGGACAAATCCAGCTAGTTGACCTAAAGACAAATACAACCACTCCTTTGGTTTCGTTTACTGATATCAGAGACGTAAATGATCGCTTCCCTCGCTAGGAAAATTCCCGCTGAATTCTGACTGTAGGAGAATGACAAGATACTTCCGTGGTCCGACTGGAAGCTTTCTCCAGACATGAAGTACATCCTTGTCAAGGCGAATCATCACAAGGTACGTTTGTTGTTTTCGGAGGCTTTTCGTGGAATTCAGCTCAGCTTGTATTAGCAATGGAGATATTCGAGCTTCGGCAATTACTACATTCACAACCTGGAGACTAAAGCCACCTATCCCCTTCTTCCGCCCACTAATCCCCCCGTGACGGCATACGCAACCTGGTCGCCTACCGGTGAATCGATTGCTTTCGTTGCATCTAATGATCTCTACATTCTTCCGTCGCCATCGTAAGCATTTTTTTCCGTGCCCATGAACTTGTGGTTTATTCCATTTTGCAGCGCATCGACCTCATCCATCCGACTGACCACAAGTGGTAATGCGTCATTATTTCACGGTGTACCAGACTGGATTTACGAGGAAGAAGTCCTGGCGCGAGATCATGCGCTCTGGTGGTCTCCTGACTCGTCAAGGATAGCGTTTCTTCGGCTCGACGAAACCGCCGTTGAGGAATACAGGTTTCCTATCTATAATCCAACCGAAGATTCCTACGCTGTTATCCCATATACGGAAGATGTGGTGATTAAATACCCAAAGCCAGGTTACAACAACCCGCTCGTATCTGTGCACGTTTTTAATCTTGAAGCATATCTGAGTCAGTCGGAGTCTGCACCAGCTTCCGTTGCAGATGAGGCTGTTGTTGACCTGAGATGGTCCGATACCTTCCCTTCGAACAACAGCATCATCACCCAGGTCGCTTGGCTCGACAATTCCACATTGGTAGTCAAAGAAGTCACGAGGGCGGCGGATCACGGGAACGTCGTGCTGTTCGACTTGGGCATAACAAGTTCCGGGGGAATTGTGACGGGTGATGTTGTCAGAAAGCTTGGTATCGATGGGGAGGAGGGCGACGAGGGTTGGATTGAACCAGTTAGTGCAACCTTTGACTTCTGGCACGCCCTGGGACTCATGTAGCCCACACACTCACAGGACCAGAATATCTACCCCCTCCCAGCAAACTTACGATCTGGGGATGCTCCCGCTTACCTGGACATCGTGCCCACTCGAGATGGATATAACCATATTGCCCTCTTTGACCCGGCGACCTCCTCCACACCGCGTTTTCTTACTTCCGGTACCTGGGAAGTTACAAATGGTATTCAAGCGGTGGATATCCAACGGGGATTGATGTGAGCTCTAACACTTTAATGTCCGTCTGCTTGTTCGGCACAGGATGCTAAAGAAATAAATTCAAACAGTTATTTCCAAGCTGCGCGTTCATCTATCGAACGTCATCTGTACTCAGTTCCGATCTCATCACCAACTTCTGAATCAGTAGCCCCCCCTACGCTCCTAACCGACCATTCGGCGCTGTCTTTCTATTCCGCCAGCTTTTCACCTGGCGCAGGGTTTTATTTACTATATTATTCAGGACCCAATGTTCCTTGGCAAAGGGTGGTGGATGTTAACAGACCAGGTGATTTCTGTGCTTCCGAAAGATCGAGCGTGACTCACCCTGCGATTTGCAGACTTTGATTATGTCCTTACTGATAATGCCGCATTGAACACAACCCTCGGTGAATTTGAAGCAGCGACCATCACGTACTCGACCATTGACAGTGAGGGTTATGGTGAGCCACTCGCTCGGATTCGAAACACACCGTCGCTTACCGGATCTCAGAGTTGAACGTGAAGGAAATGCGGCCGCCTAAAATGGATGATTCTGGGCGCACGAAGTACCCAGTTTTATTCCTTGTGTGCGTGTCCAGTTCTCGATGCCGTCGAATTATTCTGAATTCCAACAGTTACGGCGGTCCCGGGAGTCAGAAAGTCGACGTCGAGTTCAAACGTGACTGGCACGATTACCTAGTCTGTACCCTACAATATGTTGTCGTCGTCGTCGACGGGCGTGGAACCGGGTTCAAGGGACGTCAATTGCGCAACCCGGTCAGGTACAACATGGGGTTCTGGGAGACGCAGGACCAGATCAATGCTGCACGGTGTGCTCTGATTCTTTTTCCCATCTCTTCTCTGTTGCTCATGCCATCCGCAGTATCTGGGCCGGCAAGAACTACGTGGACCCAAAGCGCATCGGTATTTGGGGTTGGGTAAGGGACCTCCACAGCAAACCGCCAGGGTCTGATGGCTACCAACTTTAGTCTTATGGAGGGTTCATGGCTTCCAAGGTCGCAGAAGCCGATGGTGGAATCCACACCCTGGCCATGGCTATTGCGGTGAGTTTGGGCTTTGACTAATCACATTTCGCTGCTTAGTTCGGTCTGTAGCCTGTCACGAGTTGGCGGCTGTACGGTATGTAACGCCCTGCCGCGAACGTCAGGGTAGCTCATTCTCCCGGTTACAGATTCGATCTATACTGAACGTTACATGGGCCTCCCAAACGATAACCCGGGTGGATACATCAACGCATCCATCTCGCATGTAGAAGGTTTCAAGAACATAGATTTTCTATTTGCGCACGGAAGCGGAGACGACAATGTCCACTTGGCCCACTCTGCGCACCTACTTGACATGCTCACGGAAGCCCAAGTCCGGAATTTCAGATTCAGGATGTTTACCGACAGGTCATTTGCGCATTCTTTCCTCCCGTCGCTTATCGCTGATGCGTCTGCCTGCACGCAGTGACCATGCCATCAACCGAAGAGGTGCTAACAGGGAGGTGTATGAGTTTATGGCGCTCTTCCTTTTGGAGAAATGGGGCAAGGGAGGACGCCGTCGTGGATGGTAAGCGTCCAAGGTGGTTACAGTGGACTGGGACTAGACGTGATTGGTTGTTTTCGGCAAAGACCACTCGTTGATGAATGGTTGATTCCCCGAAGTCTCGCTTGTTGATTCGGACACAATAGGCTGAGATCTAACAAGGTTTTGGGAGTAATCAGCCCCTCTAAACCCAACAACCCGGAAATAATAAAATATCGGGGATCACACTCTCCCCCCTTAGGCGGAAAGTCGCCGTCTTGCTAGTGCAACGTTGGTGTGTTTCGCCTCACGTGCCTGCTGTGCGTTCGGTTGCTCCAGCTTCGGAACTACGTCATTGGTAATTTGAATCACAGGCCACGACTAGACGACCCACAGCACGATGATATCCATTCAGTGCCACCAAAGCAGTGTCGATTCAGTTCCTCCCAATATCACAGATAATTTATGCCCTTGCCATATCGCCAGCCATGACTCGATCATGGGCGCTCGGTCCTTGCATCCCATGGTCGAGACGCATCACACAGCCCAGTGAGCGGTTAGGATATCCACACGAGGTTCAAGGTTCGCCTTCGGGAGAATGGAATATGCAGTAAGTGCGCCTCTCGTTCAGGGATATGTTTCAATCGAGGTTGACCCACCTTGATCGCGGCGAGTGTACCTCAAAGATATTGTCCGCTGTGAGTGTCTCGATCAAGGTATCAGACAAGACCTTCCGAAGGTTCTATCCTGCCAGGCATCAATCTGGTGTAGGCGATGTGAAGGCTGGTGGCATCCCCTCCTCTTAAAGTTCAGCCACTAACCAAGGTGCGGAGTCGGACCGGCTTGTGCGTTGTGGGCGCGTTTCTCGATAGACGAGGGCGAAAGCGAGACGCGGTTGCGCCGCTGTATGGCGGTGAATTTCAGCCATGACATGATGCCGATCGATCAGCCTTGCAGATTCCCGCCATTTCTTCCTTGTTTATGTTTTCTTTCACGCTAATGGAAGGCAGGGATGTGGCAGGGAATGAGCCCCTCTCTAGGTATTCGGGCCGTGGAGGTCACCGCGGAAACAAGATCAGGAGATCAAGAAACATGTCGTTGGTTGGATCCTATCATCCTCGAGGTCAATTTCGCACGGGAAACGATGGGATGGTATCTTGCCCGGGACTTTCCGCATTGTGAACGGGCCGCACCTTCAGAGAATCCCCGATGTCACAGTAAGACTTGGTCTCCGCACAGGAGTGCGCGTATCAGTGTCCATTTGACCACCACGACTTGCGGTGGACACGGTTATTTCACTCTTTCATCATATCGGCACGGGAACCGGAAGTAACTCAACGTGCCTTTTCGCTTGGGCGATAAGACTCACCGGTTCCATGCGCAAAGCTGGCTGTCTGCGTTTGGTGGCCTCCGTCCCATTCCCCACCTACTCTTTTGATGGACTTGAGGGACAAGACTCAAGTGGAATGCAAGTCGAGATTTCTTTCCTCAAATTTCGTGGATCCCCTAGTCACTGATGTTCCCCTGACGCATGCTTGAGACGACAAGACGTTGAATGTCATTCGAGGGACTCGCAAGTACTGCGATCGTCTCGTCGTGAGACATGTCTCCCCAGCGATGTTTCCGGAGGCACTCAGACACCGAAGCGACGTACGAATCGGATGAGTCCACCCTCGTCGGCAAGTCGGACGTGCCCAACTCACTCGGGCAGAGAAAAGACAGGTCGGATCAGTCGTCGAGATAATATCAAGACGCAGGAGTACGGTTGACCAAACCGAGGTTCTGAATTGGCAAACATTTCGCTGGCGCGGGAGCGTTGGCCCTGCTAGAGTGTCAAGGTTGCTACTGGCGGATGTGCACCGCAAGCAAGTTGAAGCAAATCGATGATCGATGAGTACTGCCAAGGTGTTGTGACAAGTGGTGCTTAGATCGTGCCAGCAATATTAATGATGCACTCATAATGATGGTATGCTCGGGCCCAACGTTCGGAAAAGTTCGTCGCTGATCCGTGTTCGTACCACCGTCCCCAGTCGTACTATATTGTGTATATCAAGTCAGCTATTGTAAACTAGTCGCCATCTGGTATCACTATGTACATGGCATCTCAGCACGAGGGAAACACGAACAAGACAAGGAATGTGCTTGGCCCAGCTTGAATTGACCTTCAGACCTTAGGGCATGTTCAAACAATGAACGTCATGGTAGCCTTGAACTACAAAAAGGGCTACAACAAAAGAAAACCTTTGAAACGGTGAGATGCGAGTCTGCAATAATGTAAATTAGGTTTGGCGTGGCCTCACCGAGACAGAGGATGTATGGAAAGATTAAATCGTCGCTTGTACAGTTGTCAAGTGGTAGGCGTTCAACTGGGCGCGCTCGCGAATCGTTTTTCTCGCATTCAGCCTGTCCGAACATCCAGGTTTACGGAGGGTATGAAGCGACATGCACAAGACTCACACAGCTAGCATAGAGTTTACATAACCTACACGCGATGGAAAGTCAGCATCGTGTCATCCTTGACTGGGAAGATGGCACTTGCTCCGGCTAATGACGACGCCCACTGCAGCAGTCCAGTAACTGTCGCCTTGCACGAGGTACTATGATCGTCAATCGTCAACCGTGCGACATAGTAATTCTTAACATACCACGACACCAGTGGTGATCGATACCGCACTGAGCCAAACAGCTTGGTCATTAGCTATACGACCTCATTGAAACACGTGGACTCACCAGGTGAACGCACCCGTATTGATGCAAACGACCGCTAAATCTTGTATAATGCTGCGATGCCTCCGGAAGTTACTTCTCCACATGTATTTGAAGACGGCCGATGTGATGAGACAGTCGCATGCAGTTCCCGCGCATGAAAAAGGGAGTATCCACTGGGAATATAGTCAAACGATGCAGATTAATCAGCACACATATCCACAATGCACCGCGTGCGTTTTACCGGACACACAAACAGATAATCCATGGTTCCAACCCGGGCACTATAAAAGGGTTGCTTCAACTTTCGTCGGCACGGGCAAAGAACGAACAAACACGTCAACGTTGAACACTAAGGAAACGCGTATTCAGCCGTCGCCAAGTTAGTCCATCAGAGCACTCACGCGTGCCAAAAACTGACGAAGTTAACAGGTTAGACAAAACAGACTGCATCAGCAATAGATTTACCAAATCCCGAGCATGCGATCACGAGCTGCAAGAAAATAACATGAGATCTTGAAGCACACGTCTGATTGAGTCGGGACTGACGATGGCAAGAGTGAGAGACTTGTTCTTCCCGCTGACTGTGGGAGTATTACTACGTGCATGGTGGGTGATTCACCAGCGGTGACTCACTCGTCCATATGCGATGGCAGTAAAAACTGACCAACAACAGTTAGCACGTCACAGAATGCGAAACACGCCGACGAACCATTGCACGGTGAAAGTGATGATGTACTGCTTTGGTTGGTGATGAGTACAAAACCCTATGGACTTATGAACTCACATTTAGCCATATTACAATCTCCAGTGGAGATTATAAGTAAGTAGTGGGAAGCCTTTCGTCGACTATAAGGCACTTACCGATGCACCCCTTCCAGTCACGTAAATACAGATTGTGAATATCTCGGATAACCCAGGGCTTACCATGTTACTTCATGTTCACAGCTCCATGAGTGGGCTTGATGACACGATACGAACAAATACCAAAAGAGCTGGGTACCCCCTATCAAGTGGGCAGTGTCTGCTAACCTGCGAACCGGCTTTATGACGATGCGCGAGAGTACTCATGACCTACAGTATTACAATCACCTGAAAAAAAACCATCAGATATGTAGTAAAGAAAACATGAATGGGCACACCAATGCTTTAGTATGCCAAGGGTCGTCCGGGAACCAGTACGTGTAAAAAATTGATTGGCCCAGTGTGGCACCATACATTCTGCCAACGTCAAATCGTAGGGAGTGGAACGAGGTGGCGTGCACATACAATGCAGAAATCCCATATCCTTTCGAAACGGGTGAGCAACTAAATATCAGAGGATCTACGGTGATTACTTTACCTATCAACCCCGGGGACCATACCACGGGCACATTAATGGACATCGTGGTGGTCGAGACAGAACAAGATCGGTGTCGGGAATTGTTCTGCAAGGCGAGCCATTACTCATGGATGGAGCTAGAAGTGTACAGGCGAACCTCCAGTGAGTCCGAGTGCGGGGAGACAGACGCCCACGGCAGAACGAGCGTTACGTTGCTAATAGAGATCAAATTGGCCAGAAACCCTCGACTTTGAACCCCCTTCCAAGTTTCCAGTAGGCAAATCGGGTAGAAGAAAGGAATCCGTTAAAGGGCTACTTGCAACATGGGGTCGTGTAGTTGAGGCGCAAGACAGGTTCAACACGCTCTGGTCAGTCATCCAAACTGAGCGGATATTCTGGGAGGTGGACATCTCGGGTGACA
>JBBPLN010000278.1:0-27506 GCA_038089815.1 Sutorius eximius | reverse complement strand
AATCCACACATATCTGGCTAACATGTGTGGAGGCATGTGTGGGGTATATGATCTATGTACATCTTGTGTGGTAACAAAATATATTGCAACAAAAGGTTGCTGGCGCAAGTGACGGTCCATTACTGTACATACTAGCCTGCCACAGACTGACCTGTGTCGGCGCTTGAATTCGACTGACACGTCAAAAGTACAGGACAGAGTTCCAATTCGCCCACTCGCGCCCCCGCCTCCTGCCCGTGGCCATCAACAGTGGCACCAGCGAGCAGATGCTAGCGGCAATCGACGAAAGGTACAGTCGAGATTTCGACGAATGAGAGCTGACTATACTCGTCGAGCAAGGTACTGCCGCCGGAGCACTCGAACCCACCACACTCGCCGACGCTCGCTGCCGATCTGATTGGCCGCAGTGGAGCGCGGCATTCGAGAAGAGCTCGAAACGCTCGACAAGGCGGGCACCTGGGAACCCGTTGAACTTCCCTCGGGCGCCAACTTAATTGGATCGAAATGGGTCTTCCGCGCGAAGAAGGACGCTGCCGGTCACATCGTGCGCTACAAGGCGCGCCTCGTCGCCCAAGGTTTTTCACAGGTACCAGGAGTCGACTATTTCGACACATACGCCCCCGTCGCAAAGCTTGCATCAATCCGTACGGTACTCGCGCTCGCGGCTCGACAAGATCTCGAGCTCCACCAGATCGATATCAAGGGCGCCTACCTAAACGGCAAGCGACAGGACGACGAAGTCATCTACATGCGCCAGCCGCCCGGATACGCAGATCCGAATCACCCGCGCCGCGTATGTCGCCTGCACAAAATGCTATACGGGCTAAAGCAGAGCAGACGTCGTTGGTATCAACGGTTGGTCGAGATATTGGTGACGAAGCTAAAATTTAAGCAGTGCGAAGTCGACCAAGCCGTGTTCGTCAAGCGGACGAACGACACGCTCACAATCATTGTCGTGCATGTCGACGATTGCACCATCGCTGCCACCACTCTCGAAGTCGTAAACGTCGTCAAAAGGGACCTCAGCCGTTTCGTCGAAGTAACGGACCTCGGCGAGCTCCACTGGCTGCTCGGCATTGAAGTCACGCGCAACCGCAGTGAGCGCACGCACGCTCTCTCCCTCTCTCCCAGAAATCGTATATCGAATCGATCCTCCGTCGATTCAATTTCGATGAGCTCAAGCCGATCTCGACCCCCATGGACCCAAGTATGAAACTCAGCGTCACCCAGTCCCCTGCGACCGCTGCCGAACACGCCGCAATCCCATATCAGGAGGCCGTTGGATCGCTCATGTACGCCGCACTGGGCACCAGGCCAGACATTTCGTACGCTGTCTTGCAGGTCTCACGTTTCTCGTCGAACTACGGACAGGCGCACTGGGACGCGGTCAAACGCATCTACCGCTACCTACTGTGCACGAAAGAATTACAGTTGACCTATGGAGCGGGAGAGAGAGCTCTCGCAGGGTATACGGATGTAGATGGTAGCGTCATCGAGGACCCCCGCGCCGTATCGGGATATGCATTCCTGATCGACGGTGGCGCAGTGTCATGGAGCTCGAAGCGCCAAGAGATCGTCTCACTCTCCACCACCGAGAGTGAATACGTCGGCGCGACGCACGCAGCAAAGGAAGCACTTTAGCTTCGCTTGCTCATCGCTGAGACTTTCGTCGCGATCCCCGAGCCCACCACCTTGTTTTCAGATAACCAGTCGGCTATAGCGCTCGCAAAGGACCACCAGTATCACGCGCGCACGAAGCACATCGACGTACGATTCCATTTTATTCGCTGGATCGTCGATGAAGGCAAGATTCGCCTCGTATTCTGCCCCACTGGCGACATGGTCACCGACGTGTTCACCAAGGCTCTGCCGTCGCCCAAGGTCAAGCATTTCGCGGTCGAACTCGGACTCCGCCAGGCTTGAGGGGGAGTGTCGAACGGTGCAACCGTGTGCGCAGTCCCTCGCTGACCCCGACATAACCATTCCGCATGCACAGCCTCTCGTCGGCTCCGTCTCCACAATTCCACGGAGCTTTCGTAGTACCATACGCTCTATTATTTAGACCCTACATTCCTTTTGCATCCGAGTACATATCGCTAGGAGTATATAGTCCTTTCTGTGATGACCGCTACCTATGTACATAGCTTGTTCTATCTAGCTGTGTGCTTGCTTTCTCGCCCTTTCGTCCTTCCACACATGGTGCATGCCCCTCTGGTGCATCTGCAGGGTGATGACAGACTCTGGTAGACAGGGGTGTCAGCCCCCTTGTCAGCCACCACCACCATGATTGCTGCAATGCCTCAACCGACTTCCCCATCCCCTCCGCCTCCATATCTGGCCCCTCCTCAATATGCTAAGTTAGAACTGAAGCCTCTGCCCCAGGTAGTGTGTCCTTTTGATCAAGGTCTGCTGTTTGAAATGACATGTTCCAGCTGCCAATGATTAGGTCGTCATCTGCCTTCTCCTTCCTTCGCCGCCTGGATGAGCCAGCTCAAGAGCCACTGATAGTGCATATTGTGCCCACTCAGCCAACACTTACATCATTGGCACAAACACCTAGACGGACAGTAGTGAATAGGCTCGAGGACTGGACATCCATGGCCACTGTCTATGCTAAATCCCCACTAAGCCACCAGCTCAGACTTGTTAGAATCCACCATCACAAGAAGACGACAAAGGGTTATCAACATGAGTTTCTGGAACTAGAGCTCGAGAACATCACCACACAGTGGGTGGCAATCAATGTCCAGTACTAGGCTAACTGATGTGTCTTCCAGGTCTCTCATTCACATTGTGGTTGAACGCACTGTCAACAAGAGAAACATGGTGTCAACAACTACTGGCATGGCTGATGATCGTATTGCAATCCTCTCTGAAGATGGGCGAGCGCTATGCACTACTGGAACAAAGCTTGTCTCAGCACTTACCTGGTTATCCGAACCTCGAGCTTCACCCCCACTGCAAGATATCATGTGTCTGCTATCCCTTGTTCACAGCCACCGACCTATCTACTCAGCAACAGAGTTCAATTGTTACTACTTCTGTGCTACTGCACTCAGGGCTATCCAGCAGTACGATGCCAGGTATCAACCAGACTAAGGCTGTGCAAATGTCAGCACTGTCAAGGCAGCCAGGTTTTGGGGGGCAAGGGCAGCTAGTCAGGAGGTTATCTCTCAGGATGCAGATTGGGTTGTTGGGCAGTTTGCTCAACTAGTACCAGTGGGCCCAGAGCACATGGCAGTCAGTTGCTCAGGAACAGACTCAGCTAGACTTCAGCATGTTCAGCACAGCAGGGCTCAGGATTCATCCTCTTTCGAAGCCCAGCATGACCAGGCTGGCAACAATCCATGCTCTTCTGTCCATGCATCTTCCCAGCACTGTGACCATGACCAGACTCCGAGTCAGCACAGGGAGGGCAGCTCCGAGGGCCAGACACAGGACCATGAGCACCTCAGAACAACCATCCATAGGGAGATGGCATGTTTTACGCACACCTTTCTTAACGAGCTGCGGAGGGAGATGGTACATTTTAGGCACACCTTGCTTGATGAGCTGCAGAGGGAGATGGTGCCTTCCACTGGACACTCCTTGCCGCTTGTGGAGGAGGCCTAATGATTGGATAAAGCCTTTGTTTCCTTTTATTCTATGGTGTATAGTACAGTAGATCCATGGGACTCGTTTATAATCCCTGCTTCGTCTCCACCTTCATGTCTGATAACGACCTCGCATCACCATTGTCGAGTCCACCATCCGTGCACATGTCACATGTCACCCCCCACAGCTGTCTCACCTTGCTGGCAAGTCGTTCGACGTAGATGCCGTCCTAGTCGGGCAGACCTGTAATACTGAGTTTGTGTCTTCATTCGTATATTGTCAGACAGAGCTGACAACCTGACACAGTCTCGCCCTTGTTTCTTCCAAGGTTGCAGGTTTTACCGTGACGTTCGCTTGACCGCAAAGCTTGCCGCCATTTAAAGCGTCGATGTGTCTCAGGCACACCTTCAAAAGGTACATCCTTATGGTGGGGCCTGCCTATGGTACGGTTGTTAAATGTAAGAGCGTCCCCTGACAACTGGAGCGCGTAGCACATAGTGGCCCAAATCACGCACCCTTATTTTGACTTGCTACAGTCTCGTCCGGTCCAACCTTCGCAAATGTGTGTCGCATCGCCACGTCTGACGATCCTGATATGGGACCCACCTGCATCCCTCGTGTTTGAGGGACATCGATGACTGATACTCTGACACACAGAACGCACAGGAGAAATGCCCGTTTTTTCAATCTCGGCCATATTCGTGGCTCGAACGTGAAACTCGCGCGCGCTGACACGCATTAGCCAGCCACTCCGAGGTATGCGGGTTTGATAACTTTAGATCGCACCAAGTGATGGCACACCGCAGCATGTCGGTAGCACTATTTCGCTACCGCATGGTGGCAGGCAAATTTTCAAAAATTATTTGGCTAACCAAACTCGACTGGGGCTACACAGCCTGATCTACCGTCGTTTCTAATGGGAATTGGTCAGTCATGCTGAGACACCGTGACAATCAATCGACAGATCGCACCATCATTTGTTTTGGCGATGAGACCTTTTTAATGTATATATTGCCATTCACAAGAAACCTCCACTTTTACCTGCCCCAAAGCGGTCTCCAAGGCCCTTGGCATCTTGCAATAGTTTCTGGCGTTGTTTCTCATCCATAAGACGTCCCCCAAGGGACATGTCCCGTGAATGATCCCAGATGGCCGGGGGAGGCTCGTCCTTGTCTTTCTTCTTTTGAGTCTCACGTTCCATGTGTGCATCGACAAGAGCAGGCCCTCGTACTTTGCGCTGTTTGTTCGGCGGCACATGTGAACAAAAAAAAAGGAACATGAAACGAAAGACGGAGGATCGTAACGAACCGTGTGTTCGTCCACACCCTGGCGTATTTCCGCGTCTCTTCGCCGTCGTTTCTTTGCATCCTCCTCGGCTTCTACTGGCTCCGCGTTCACCGCTCGCCGTTTCCGGCCCGATACCTCATCAGCGAGTCGTTGTTGCCGCTCAGCAGGCGTTTCCGTCCAGAGCGACGTGTCCGAGTCCCTCGCGGGCCCTGTACTACGCCCAAATTGCCGCGGTTTCAACTTCGTCGGGTCGAGCGCTATGTACATTCACCGTGTGCATCAACACGCGGTTCACAAAACGCGGCCCGAAAGAACGAGAGAGAACGCACAACCGAGGAGATCTCCTGCTTTCGGCGGGACGAGCATCCATTCTTCCCGAACGAGTTTCTTGGGCTGTTTTGCCTCTTCGATGTTCTTCCGCCGACAGGCCTCTCTCTCCATAAATTCCTCTACACCGGATACCTCACGCGTCCTTGCCAGGACGTCTGCGGGGAGTGGTTGTGGTCCGACGTCATCTTTGTCCGAGTCTGCATCCGAGGCCGTGTTCGAGCGGAAATTTGGCTGTGGTCGAGCGGTCGGCAGTGCAGGGCCGATTACTCTCCGGGGTGGCAGGTGGGGTGGGGACGACGAACGGCGTATCGAAGGCCCCGCGCTGGTCTGTGACGATGGTCTGGCGACCCCTTTGCGGGCAGCTGCGAGTTCGGGAGGGAGCGCGGGCGTATAGTCATCCCCGTCCGACTCTGCAGCATCGTTGTCTACAGTAACCGAAACGGCAGGGAGAAAATGCTGCGGGATCTGTGATCCTATCGAGGACATGGTCGTTGTGGGCGCGAATGAACTATGGCTGAGTCAGAACAGCCTGATCTCCTACCTCGATCGCGCTGTGCTTGACAGTACAAAAGAGAGTCCAACGCTATCCATTTGCTTGACTCGTGCATGCTGCTTTTGATTGCAATGGTAGGAAAGAGGAACACGCACACATTAGTCTAAGAAACCTGATAATGCAACGGAATAACGGGAATACCACTGTAATTGTACGATTTGTCCTTGCACTCCAACCACTGTCCCGAACCAAGCTTAAGATCGTCCATATGCTCCCTCCTTCTCGTGCTCAATATCTCTCTGGAGTGGGTGGGTAGCCGCGCGGCGCACCACCATACGCCGGTTGCTGAGCATAACCGCCTTGTGGTCCACCGTAGCCACCTTGTGGGTAGCCACCCTTTGCACCGTAATACTGGTTTCCACTAACTCCACCAACCAAGCTCGCCGCCGTACCGCCACCATGGTAATTGCTTGTCGTGTCTTCATCGTAGTCTCCTGTCGCCGTCAAAAGCGGATCTTTGACTTCCCACACAGCAGCTTTGGATCCGACCGAGAATTCGAGGTCTTCGCGCTGTAAATTCGGTTAGCGTACCTGCGACTCGGATGATCGTGGGCGAAACCAGCGTACAGTAATGCTGTCCCAATATTTGTAAACCATCATGACGCTGAGAAGGACACACAGCGTGAAGAAGAACAAGCCGTCCAGATAGTGCTTGATGGCATTACATATCGTCGTGCTAAACGCAAACAGAAGGACCTGTGCGATGGTGTAGAAGGCGATGCCAAAAATAATGTCGCCAAGCGGCCACCGGTCATCCAGGGTCCGGAAGACGAGAACGAGCTGAGATAGTGTGTAGATTGCAACACACAGGATAGGCCATATCAGGTACACCACAAATAGGGCCATAGGTTTCTCTGGGGAGAAAGAGGCGAGCGACTTGAACGTGGCAATGGCAACGAAAAATGAAACACCGAAGACAGCAAGGCATGATAATCGGAGAAGCTGCGGCCGGGTCTCAGAAGCGAAATTATTGCATTCTCGTGAGGACTTACCCATAATGAGAGAGGAGTGCCATCCTCCGCAAATTGAAAACCGACGAACCCATTGACCAGAAGACAGCAATATGCCGCGGCGACTAGCCCTGTGTAGACTGCGGCAAACCACTAACAGGGATGGATAAATCTAAACGCTTTCATCTGGAAGTGCGTGGAGCTCACAGGATAGCTGGCGTTTGCCGTTGGTATGATCCCGGAGTCAAGGAACATGGCGAGAAGCTCGATGAGCATGTACATCCAAAAGAACATGACGATCTCCTTTCGACCGACTGCGGTATACTTGGAACGAATATGGTAGATCATGATTGCAGTCATGAGTATGGCAACAATGTGCACAAAACATGTTGCTGGCAGCAGCAACATCTTCAGGTGGACACGCAAGGGTTGGGAAACACGTTGTACTCACAAGGCTGAAAAATCAAGGTTGATCCAATCTGCACGTTGCGAGAGTAGCAGGTAGGTTCTATGCCTTGACCGGATGTACCCAGGAGGGGGCAAATGACGAGAGCAGCGGTGCTACAGACGCCATCGAAGGAGCCAAACGAAATTCTCATGGCTCAAATGAGCAGGACAGGTGGAGGATAATCACGATATCGAAATTGCGATGTTAGGGCAGAATCTTATTTGCTTTGAATGGTATGATGTTGGTGGTGGTAAGGGCTGTAAATTTGGCTGCTGTTGTGAGAGATGGAACCAGAACGAGCGAGATGGAGCGAGAGTCAGCCAGAAATTGTGGATTGACGGTAAGACGGGTAACCTGGGTCTTCCTCTGTTGGCGCTGTGAGAGGTGGCGGACAACCAGCGTTGCCCTAGGCTGACATCGCTCCCACGCCACGTCCACGCATTCGCCCTCCTCCGCTGGAATGAGTTTCACTCTGTCTGTTTGCATCGTTTTCTGGTTTGAGGCTCCGTGCGTGGTGCTTGATGGTAGCACCACCCCAGGTGTGCACGTCTTCATCACCGCCCCACCCTAATAGCGCCTGAGCGTGCCTGCGTTCAAATCGTCCCTATGTAGCGTCGTGGTACGTGGACGGCGCTGGATAATTCCCCGAGTAGACAAGGCCGTCGCTGTACCGCTTCTCGCGCTCATCTGATGCCTATCGATGTTGCAATGAAGCTGGCCCCCTCGAACTCCAAACGGTAAGTACGGTGTCTCATCTTCTCCTCTCTGTCTACGCGACACGGCCCTAGCCAATCTATCCATTCTTGAACTCGGCCGTGTTTGTGACCGCAAGTATGCCAAGGAATGGCGGTAGTACTACTGCAGGGGTTTCTAAGAAACAAGATTTTTCACGGTTCCGTTCAGGTCCCGGCCCAGTCCCGGCCATGGATGATTTAGTCTCCGCGGACCACTTCCAAGACTGCGTGGGTTTGGGACCGTTTTTGGGCTACTCCCAATGGGAGCCATCAGCATCCGCCATCGACGGGCTTCCACAATGGAGTATAAATGGACACGAATGATACCTATGAAACAGCTATCGAATGCGATTTATCAAATGTTATGTTGGCAAGAACGTTCGCATTCTCTCCTTCTGGTGCTAGCCGTAAAGATCACTATAGCTTCGCATCTCTGGATTGATGTGCGTGCAACGCCGCCTATATCTACATATCAAAACCGCTCCAGTTATTGGCCTGGAAATCATTACCGCATCTTTGCCACATATCGCAGTCGGAACTTTGTGTGCTGTAACCTGCCTCAGAGCCTCAAGGCAGTATTACGACGTCCTGGGTATCAGGGCAAGGCCGGCGTGGTGGTCGAAGCCTTTGCGCCATCTGAACAGGTTCAATGAAGTTTTGTTTGGATGCATCGCCCGTTCGCCCCCCTCACGCCGTCCGTGCCGCGCCGCACGGTACGGACGGATCCAAAACCAAAAAGCCGCCAGATTAGCGTGCGAGGTTAGGGAGTGCCATTGACACTCGTGTCCACCCTCATTTACGGTCAAGTAGTCTTAGTACGTTTCTGTGCCGCATCCACCACCAATTTCTGGATCCAACGCGCCGTGAAAGAACCTAACTCGAACGGATTTTTCGGGGAAGTTGCGACCTGGGTATTCTTGGGGACTGCGGCTCATCCGGGTCGCCACACAATTATCCTATTCGGCACGCCCGCTTGACGTGGAGCACCGCGGTAGCCTGAATAAAGGCTGTCTTATTACCTCCTGTGATACTTTTGGACTGTTGACTTGGCGATTGACAGAGGACCCACGGACACCACAGCCATATGTAAGCAGCCTGTGGAAGGCCAAGCTACGCGCATGCTTGAGCTACAATCTGATCCGAGAAGAGCTACGCGAAACTCTAGACGTGGCCGCTGGGGCCCTCCAAATCTCAAGTGCGATTCGTGCGGGCGAATTTCCATTTTCTCACTACAGGACAGGGAGCGGGATTCTTCCGAACAATCAACACCGTATGACGAGATCATACAAATGGGGTTTCGGCGCACTCTCAAGTGGTTCACTGGCCAAGTTCGCCGGATCGATTCACAGACGGACCCAATCAAATATTGTCATCACAATACTCAACGTGTATAACGTCCGTCCTTTCTATGTACTGCTCTCTTGATCCATGCGAAGCGTTCCTGTATACATAGCTTGGATGGGTGACGTTGCCTGTGCCCTCAACCAGAACGGGGTGCTGCGTCTCATGGCGGATGACCGGCGAGCTGCCACCGCACATAACTGCCACATTGATGACTGAATAGCCTACGCTTTCAAGGTTGCGAGAAGAAGGGTGGCGTGCTCTGCTCAGGGTTAGCAATACCTGTTTCTATCCACCCTAGGTACCCCTGGCGAATGCTTTTGTCCGGACCGTAGTTTCTGTCGACGTTTCGGTCACCAGATTGCCACAGAAAGAAATCGATTAATACCACGTTTGGAAATGTCGCCGTTATAAGGGAACCTAGTGAAGGGTTCCTCCTTGGTTATCTATAGAGTTTGTATGCGGGCACGGGCAATAATTTGTGGCAATATGCCAGGCACGCGCTTAGGCCTTTCCATTCCTGTCTTTCCCTAGTATCGATGTGACAAACGTCTACCTCTCACGTCTGGTGCCAGCCGCTTGAATAACTTTGATGTTCGATGCTTGTCGACCTGCAGCTGCGGGGCCATACTATACTTGTTATCGGACGTACTTATCTATTTGTTTTGGCGCCGGTAATCGAACACACTCCCCCTGCCTGTCAGTAATCGGGCCTTGGGCTGACCCACGGAGGAACACCGAATTCTTGGCTCATTCAGGCCCATCCATACTGGGTGCTTGGTACGCCGCATGTCGTAGTGCCACGTGATCCCGGCAAGTAGGTTAACAGAAAGGGATAAAGCGTGAAACGAGTATGGAGACACTGACAACCTACAGGCTACGAAATCCAAAAACACCGACGTGTTACTGAACTTGATGTCCATCACATATCCGGTGTTCGCTTCCATTCTTTCTGCGCGTTGGGCGACATGCTTTTGGAGACCGTTACTGGGGTTAGGTGGGATGTCAAAAGGCACACATCGTGAGCATGCGTTGAATGAAGGACATGATCTTTGATGGAAAGATCAATACAACGGCCGGTAAATTAGATTTGCGAGTCTCGAAGTAGGAAATTTAATCTCAGAAGACCTGGGGTGCTTGCCAGGCAGCCAGTTATATCATCGCCATGACGGCTATTATGATGATGCGGCGGCAACGGTTGCATTCACAGCCGCGAGGGAATTCGACAGCAAATTACTGACGGGAAGGGCATGCTAAGCTAGGTAATGCAGGCACTTGGGTTGCTAATAAATATTCGTGCGAGAAACCGCAAGAGCGGTATTGTCCGAACCAGGAGGCCAGTCATTGAACCTTGGGTAATCGGAACTTGACAAGTCAGGTAGCCTGACACGTTTTGGAAAGCTGAGGTCCACTGTCAATAACGGATCAGCTTCCTTCACTCGTGGGGATCTGAAAAAGCAAGGTTTTGGGATGGGATCGATCTGTTTGTAATACGTCATGTCTCCCCACACACGGCGACTCGGTAGTTGAAAGAGGATGAGGGTGGGTATGAATGGGGTATCGAGACAGGGTCTGATTGAATGGAGGAGAATTCACGCGGCGGACTTGAGGAGATGGGGAATTGAACGGAACGGGATTGATAGGAAAATCATGCGTTCGAGCCGGACCATTCACGAGACATGACGAGTGCAGGTTAGCACGGGTGGATGTGTCATGATGAGATAGTTTGCAGTGTGGCGTGACTGGCGTGGGGGCCATGCGACTGGGAGATCAGAGCGAGAATGAATTGGTTCAAGAGTCAGGTTGACAGAATGGGGTTCCAGCCACTGTCTAGGCCGAGGGACAATGCCGTTGCTGTGATACTCAAGTAAAGCTCCTAGGCTACTACTACCGAAGACGCCTAAAAGTAGGTGATCTGATATGTGGAAGGTACGTTGAAGCGGAGCGGGGTGGGGGGCCACACATCGGAGTTTACGTGTGAGGTGGACAAGCTGTAGGGAAGAGTCACAGCCCAATGATATTATAGCGCGGAAATAAAGGCGTGTGGGCGGGTAGGCGGGCGCGGGGGGAGAAAGGCATGCGGTCGAATGGACAAATAAACCGGGGTTGCCGGAGGATGAAAGAATCTTTGAGAACAGCCGCATGAGACAAAGGACTCCCTTTCGTATGGATGCGGATAAGGAAGTGTGACATGTGGGCGTGAGGAGCATGAACCGGTATCGGTAGTGTTGGGTGATCACATCGCGTGAATGATCTGATTCTGGACGCGTCAAGAAACGCGTCCCGTCACGCGTTGGTCACCCCGCTCCATTCATTCTTGTGTCGTACTAAAATAGTCGACGATATAATAAAAATAATATAATTATTCGAGACAGGGAATGCTGCCGAAACAGCCAAATATTGCACATGAATGAAATTTCATGGAGGTCAGTCACAAGGATTAGATACGAACGGAGGCCAAGTTAGGCAGCACGTCTTGGCTGATCACCTCCTGCGGACTGCGCCGGAAATTTTTCAAAAAAAAAGGAGGAAAAAATAGGGTAGAGCCAGAGGCGGGAATGTCTGTTAAATTGGGAGGAACTACAAAGGTGAGCAAATTGAATGCTGAATCCAGGGAGGACAAAGGAAGACATGTGGTAGCGTCACCTTCCACGGCGGTCCAAGTCCAGTGGGGGGTTCTGGAAGCGGTAGGGGTGACGGACCAAAAGTGGGTAGTCACGTGGTGAGACAGGGTTAGCAGGCTCGAACAGGCAGGTGGATAAGGGTAAGGCTATGGGGAATCCCTGGAAAGACCCTTGTGCCGAGAGTGCCGAGGGGGGATATTTGAAGGGGGGAATTTGGTAAAATCAAACGAAATGCTGACGGGCAAGTCAATCTGAGAAAAAATGTCAAAGATCTGCTAAGTGCGCAAGCAGTTGCGCGTACGAAGCGGGGTCGGAGGCGCTGCTTGTTGCGCGATTCTTCCAATTCGACTACCAACCCTTACCGTACCGTCGCGGCTGCTCGCCCCCCCTGTATGTATTTTTTTTTTTTTTTGCGTCTCTAAGCGGAGAATGCATACACGTCCACAATTTTTACACCTCCTTCAAATCCTTTCAGACACCTCCTTTTTTATAAAATGATCATGCTATCGTCCGTCCATTGTCCCCCCTCGCGCTCGCCAGCGGCTCTGCCATGGCTCTCTACACACCACCCACACCTTCTCTCCTCTGCCCTCCCCGCTCATCTCTTCCATCCCTACCACCAGAGTTCTTCGCTCCCTGGCCTACTGCATCCAGACATACAAGACACCCCGCCCTCCCTACGCCCCCCATGTCCGCCGCACTCCCGAGGATACTTCCGTACCCGCACCCCCACGTCACTTCACTGCCTCCGATAGCTCACTTCGACCGTCAGGTGTCTACCATGCATCCAGGTATGTCCTCTTATGCCTTCGCATCAGATCTCCCCTTCTCACCTTGAATCCACAGTCACGCCACCTCAGTCGCGAGACGCATCCACTTGGTCCCGGTCAGCCCCCCGCTCGACCCACCAACCCTCGCCCGACACGCTCGACGATGACGTGCCGGACCAGCCCTTTCAACAGGACTCGGTATCCCCCCGCGACGCGTCCCATTGTATTGACTGGTTCGATATCTCCCTGAAGCGACCAGCCAGTTTCGTCGCGGAAAAGACGTGCGAGATGGTTTGCTATCTGTGGTTTTCGACCTCCGTGCCTTCCAGCACACGCCCGCGGTCACAAATCCCCTCACCCCCTTATTCTCCCGAAGCACCTTCGTCCTCATCGCCCTTGCAGTTCAACCCGTCCGTGACGTTTGTGCAATTCATGCAAAAGTTGCTCGAGACGACGCAAGTCAGCCAGTCTGTTATCGTCCTTTCCCTCCATTATGTCTGGCATCTCAAGGAGCGAAACCGGTTTACTGCCGGTCTTCCCGGAAGCGAGTTTCGGATAGCAGTGGCTGCCTTGATGATGGCGAACAAGTTTTTGGACGAGTAAGTATCCTCTGGGTTTCCGACAGCTCGTTCTGACAGCGTTCCAGTAACACGTATACGAACAAGACTTGGTCAGAGGTCTCGGGAATCGACCTGAGCGAGATCAACCACATGGAGCGAGAGTTCCTCATGGGGGTCGACTTCTCCCTTTACGTCTCGGGCAAAAAGTACGAGTCTTGGCTCAACTTGCTCAAAGGTCTCGTCTTGGCAAAGGAATCCGAGAGTCAGAAGTGGCGGAAGGCCCGCACGCGGTACCGCAACAGTCGCCGATTACAGCCCGCAGTTTCCACCCCCTCTATACGCACCGCAGCCGGGTCGAGGCATCACTCAACAACGTATCGGGCGCGTTCCACCTCGCCCCTACAATACATCCAGCCAAGCTTCCCGACCAACGTTACGACCCGGCCGCACCTGCGTGTCAACCCCCCACCCTTGCCTTCTCCCAACTCTGGCTCGAAGCGTTCAGCTGCAGACGCGTTTTCGCCGACGTCAACGTCCTTTAATGAGCTGCCACCCTTGAAACGCCCTACTGGGATGACCTTGCACATTCCCGAAAATGGTTTTTCGGCCGCCCCGAGTACCGCCTCTCCTCTGGAACCCCTGCAATCTTTCGCCAAGATGTCCCTCTCGACCTCGTCACCACACAACGCCCGCACTGCCTCGTCTGTTCGGCCACTCCCCGCCATGCATGGGAATAGGCCCCAGACATTGGTAGCTGCGTATCGCGTAGACCGACCTGTGAACATGCCACAGGTACGGTGCTGTCCGTTTGTGTGTGCGAAATCCTCACCTCATTTTCCCAGAATCTGTATTACTATTCCTTGGCCGGGTCATCTATCGATACAAAAGCGGAACAAGAGCGGGGCCAGAGAAAGGCTCGTCTGCGGCGTTTCCAGCCCATTCCATTGACAACTTCGTATCCGCCCCCGCCGCCGTACATGCCAATGGATATCCAGTCGGCTTCTGTGAGCCCACATGAAAATCACTCGAACGTCCGACAGGCACCATTGCCGCACATCAAGGATGCCATTTGGTCACGAAAGCTCCCCGGAATGGCCCCTTACATCTCTCCGGCGGATAGTTCCCTGCAGCTCCCGCCACTGAGAGAAAACGTGGTGCCATCCGCCCCGTTTGCTAACGCCGGTCCGCCGGGCGTGCACTTTTACGCCTCTTCCAGTCATCGGGGATCACCCGTGTATCCTTATAATTGGACTTATGGCAGATAGTTCCGATCCTAACTTCGTTTTAATGGATAATATTGCCATTGCATTATCATTCCGACGCCCATTTCCTATCTAATCCTTCACTGCATTGGCCGTTGCGCGCATTCGATTCATCCTAGCATAGATTCAGTCACCTGCATTGTACCCATTCTGTTGCATCGTTCACACGCATTTCATCAGATACATTATGCCATTTCTTAACTACTGTACAAAAGTTGCTTTGGTGGACTGTGATCTTGCCTGACGGGTTTTGTGAGACCGAGAGAAGGAACTAATTATGGTTCTGGAAATATGTCCACTCCGAGCTCAAGGTTATCGCCATGTCCGCCATGTGTTCGAAACATTATCTGTCATTGACATGACGTTCCCCCCGCTTGCGATTTCAGGATACCTTGCAGGTGGCGACGTCGGCCTGCTTCACTCACGCCAGCGTGTCGCACCCTGTTTGGGCTCCACTCGCAACGAAGCATCAATCAGACGAGTGCTAAACTAGCGTCGTCCGTTATTGTTGGACACTCGGGGTCTTTGCTGCTGCGGGGCTTTATCGTGTCATCTCCACAGCACGCCCATCGACCATCACGATTAGTTGATTCCTGCCATACATCACATGCCGCTCAGCGACTGATCGAGAAGTCGGTCAACAATGTAACAGCAACCCATTTCATATATTTGACGTTGGCTTTCTCGGTAGCTCACAGCTTGGTACATGACCAGACCAACGGAGCTGATAGAACTGGTATCGACATGCCTCTAGAGTGTGGCACTCGAATACCCGACCTCCGATCATCTCAGTTCCTCATCGCTTCTCACCCGGCCATGCGGAACGGGCAGTGGAATCTATTCGGGACGTGTTGGACGCCTCAAACGCATGCGTGAAGAAATATCCGGACAGCAGTCCCGTAACTGGAACATGGGGGCACGGTTTCACAACGCAAGGACGGATACGATCTGGATAGCCATCACTCACGAACACCACACAAGATCGTTTTATTTCTGTTGAAACCCATGAGCCGCGAGCCCACCAGTGCTGGTCACCGGGCGTGTTTACAACATTTTAGCGAGACCATCACACGTGGATCAGAAATGTCAATTTTACCTCCTGTTAAGCCCGATGTCAGTCCAGCAAATATGCCATCCCTGCGAGCTTCCTGTGGAAAGCGTTCATGAGCGGGAAATCGAGCGAGCTGTGTCTGATGGACGCTGACCCTGATGGCAAGCTTACGGAGATCTCCTTCTCTTGCTGAAGACGCTTGCCATTCTGACATTCCGTCTCTTCTTCGGGTTGATGAGGTGGACGTTAGAACAATAAGTAAACAGGGGAATATTATTAATCTAGAAATTTATTTATTTATTTTTACCCAGGTTCCCATTTCGCTGCGAACGCTTCGGCTAACTTAAGTTCGTCCCGACGACACGCCCTTTTGCATGTTGGCGTCCACCGATTCGGTACTCCCGTAAGGAATCAACATGTCTCCGGGCAGAAAGCCACGACACGGAACTAATTTGCAAACTGTATACGACCAGATTCAAGGCGAGTTCTTCCTTATCAGACCCGCTCCGAGCGCAGATGGAAATAATTTTGGGGCGTTGCCCTCTCCTAGAATTATTGATCAAGATCAAACCCAAGCTCAACGATATTCAGTCCGATGATGATGCACACGCACATGTGGTCAAGGACCTCCATCTTATTACATCACTGGCCCAGTCTTTTTCTGACCAGCGGCTCAAGTCGAGCAAAAAAAGCCATCTCGCAGATGCGCTCGATCAGGAAGGTTCGCACGGGTGGCTACGTCGCTGTCCTCGTGGGCAACATTGTTCTCAATTTGACAAAGGTGTAAACCTCTGGAACGCTTCCGGCTTATTCCGTCAAGGTTCCGATGGTAACTGTCGTCCTATCGTCGTCGCCCGTAGGAAAATTCCGGCTTGGACAAGACAGTGTGATGTCTGACCCTGCCATCAGTGCGCCTTGCGGGTTTCCGTTTGATGGAGGCTGGTCTGGAAGCGAAACCCACCATCGAAGGTTTGTTCCTGCATTCGTAATACTTGTGCCACTCTCCACCCATTCCAATCACAGCATTGCTGCATATGCTCCAGATAGCTTGCAAGACAGGTATAACGCTGTCAGGTACGTCATGGTAAGGCGCTACGGCAATCGACGAACTTCTGTGCCGCGGACGTAGAGGTCGGAAATAACGAATCGGCCGCTTGCGTTCTAGCGTGCGCAGCCAAGGTTATTATTTGTTCTCCGCGTTCTCGTCGGCTCTAACGGTTCGTCCAGTATGAAGAAGCGCTGAGAAACACGGACGATCCAGACGGCCACTATTTGCACGCCAGGGCACGCGTTACTATTGTCTATTTCTCTAGCAGAATGGAAGCTGTGAGGCTGTCGGTCTCCTTGGGTGTGGCAGCACTGATATATATAGTAATCTTGGTTGACATGCACACAGGCCTGGAGGGAAAAGAACGAAGGACTGGCGACTTTTATGGCTGACAAGATTACTGGTTCGAATCCCGAGCGTGATGAAATTTGTGATGCGGCTGGACTTATCCTTTTTCTGCACAGAAAATGATAGACAATTGGCATTACTTTCCACCCGTGA
Source organism: Sutorius eximius (assembly GCA_038089815.1). NCBI lineage: Eukaryota > Fungi > Basidiomycota > Agaricomycetes > Boletales > Boletaceae > Sutorius > Sutorius eximius. The sequence continues at coordinate 10,453 of JBBPLN010000278.1, read as the reverse complement.
CGTAAGTGTGCAGGATTTTCTTGGGCGTGGCTTACATGTCATCGTTGCTCCTAGCGAGAGGTGCTGGTGGCCAAGCTGCTTGATATCGGTAAATCGATATTACGCGCCTGTGCGCAGCGCGGGAAACCCCTTTCAGATGGGAATCAAGCACATGATGCCTTGCGTTGGTTGAAAAAGGCCTTCCAAGTGATTGAACCGTTGGAGTGCGCGGCCACGCCCGAATTACTGGAGCTCAAGGTCCGTCTCCGGATGTACATCGATTAAGGATCATACGATGCTGAAGTATATTTGCTCAGCGATCTGTTCTCAGGAGTTTGGGTATGACTGAATGTGGAACCGCGCCATAACTTATTACCTACCGACCTCCCCTTTAGCTCGTGGATACTTCCTGGCGTCATCACAAGACCCGGAGAACCTGGTACGGGCGGAGGCTGCCCTCAATGAAGTTATTGCGACCATGGACACTTCCGTAGAACCCGTAAGGGATCAATTTCTCTCGACACTTCATCCGTGATTTTCACACGTTATCCGTAGGCAAGCTCCGAGCAACAGCAACTCCGCTGGATGAAGTTGGCTGTGGTGAAGCGGCGAAAAGCTGGGGATACCACGGTTCTTCGCAGTGAGCCAACCTTTCGTATTATATGCGGCCCACTTTGGCTGATGGGGGTATCACGAATTAATTACGTCCATTACAGCGCTAGAGTCAATAATTGACAACATGACCTTTTCTGAGAGAGACCTTACTGAGTCAGCGCGAACATGTGTTTTGTCTCGTTTGCTAACATTTGTTCTAAAAGCATGCTCCAAGAACTGCGAACCCTATCTCACCATCAGTATGTCATACTCTGGCTGCCCCATTTGACTTATCGGTCCACATCTTATCCCACAGCAATTTAGTGACTGCCGCAACGAGAACTTGTCTACGCAAAGCGATGGCTTGCTCTGCCACTATCCCTTCCATCGAGAAGCTTCTCGTTTCCATGCTATTTCATTGTGCAAAAGGCGACGATCACGCCAAAGCATTGAAAGATCTAGAAGATTCGTTCCAAGGCAATTATATTTCCCGATAATGCCAAGAGCAACAGATATGTGACTATAGATCCGGTCCCGTTTTCTACTTTAGAAATTTGTGCATCCGATATTGAGCTCTCCAAGCCTGGCGCGACCGTGTGTCTCACCGTAGGTCTCAACCGCCCGCTTGCCATGCCGTAGTTTCAAGGTTTCCTTTTTTAGTTGATATGGCAATATGGCGACCGTCATTACCAAGCCTCACGCTGGGCGGAAGCGGCTGATTGGTACATGTGCGGTACTCACACCATCTTTTCTAGCCTAGGCACTTCTCTGTCAAAATGCCTTCGGAAAGCTGCGGTGTGTCAGTTTCAACTAAAGCAGTATGCACAAGCAGCGGCCACGATCGGGCGTTGTCCCCAAAATGGTGCAACCACCCGGTATGTGGCGTTTTTGATTGCGGTTCGTCAAGGTACGTGCGCGGCATGCCGCTTGCAGTGGCGTGGTGGTCATTGACGGATTGTTCAGGTCTCGAAGATGACGGTGACTTGTGGCCTTTACCCTTGTTGTATGTTGTGGCTCACAAATGCCGATGATCCAGCAACCAGAGCTATCAAGGAAATGGTCGAGGCCCCCGATTTTGATCGTCGAATGCTCCTTCTGGCCTGTAGACTTTCACACGATTCTGACATGAAAGGCCTGCTCCTATCTGTGCTTATACATCTGCTGGACACGCTAAATTTCCGCGAGAACGTGGACACCGTAACGGAGTGCATGACACTGATCAGGTGCATCATCAGGCTAACCCTCAAACTCCTCGGGGAGCCTGGCGCAAACGTGTAAGTTGACAGGCTTTTCTTGTTATCTTGGGCGTTCATGTTGTTAGACGTTCCCTTGTGGGAACCCTACTCAATTACTTCAAACATGGTTCGTGGGCGTGTACCACAACCTTCCTTGCCATAACATGTCACTTTAGCCAAGTCACTCGTCGAGTCTGTGACTCACGAAAACGCGGCGATGGTGATCCGGGACCTCTCATGGCTTTGGCGTACGGCATACAATTGCGCCATCGAAGGGTGCTCCAATTGGGAAAACCAAGGGGAACAAGTATCAGAAGTGTTCGATGCTACGAGAGAGGTTGGTATTCTTCATTGGTGATCGTGCGTATCCTTGTTGATCGTGAATAGCTTCTAGAATTGTATATCTCCAGAACGCTCTTGGAGGTAGAACCCAGCGTCTACGTTTATATAGCGAACGCGGCCTTTGCTGCGACCTCGGGCCGAGGTGCAGCATCCCCTTTTGGTTTAATTGCCTATTTGCTCATTGGATATCAAGTGATTCTGGCACGTGAACGACTGTCCCAAGACAATGTTCCGACCGTAAGTTGTTCGATGATGTCTTCTCGTGTGTGACCGTTCGGTAGGGCAAATCCGCGGAAACGCTCCTGGCGGAGATCAAGTGCTGCAGGACCATAGTATCCGAAGTGCTTCCGAAAGTACCTGCCGATAGCCAGCCGCAAATCCACTCCTTTCTGCATGTTTTGCGTGTTTTCGCGGTTGAGGCGGGTTCGCGAACTGAGGATTGGACGTACGTTTTGGCAACGATCAAAGTTGGTCATGTAACCGCAAACGTCGGAGTGGAGTCTTACGCTCGGATGCAGGAGGCGACACACACGGACGGCCAGACTCTGATGACGTTCGAAGCCTTCTGCGATATCTTGGTCAGCTCTCTCGGGAGATCGGTCGCTTTGTTGTTAATTGATTCTCCATTCACAGTGGGAGAACAAGGCCTGTCCAGTTAACGGCACGGACAGTTTCACTGATCCCGAGCTTTCTCAGACGTGCTGACAGTTCACCCCTCTCTTAGTGTTATACGAAGCCCTTGAGGTATTTGCATTGTGTTTGGCTCTCACGATCCGTGAAAGTTCATTCTTTTCTCAGGGCATACTCAATGCGTGCCTGATGAATAGCCACTTATCCCTGGAAAAGTTTTCACGGTGGCTCCGATCAATATGCACCATTCTGCTGTCGCAAGGCACTGTGGCTGACCGATCAAAAGCGATTCAGTACATGGAACAGGCGAGTGCTGTCTTGGAAGAGCACGGGAACCTTGCGGAAAATGGCAACCCCGTCAGTGTTCTCGTTCCGATAGGGAGTATTTGTATGACTGATGCCCAGCTCGCCGCATCTGCGTAAAAAAGCTTTACCCGGTCGACGAACGTCTATGGCTCCTCAGCACAGCTTACAACACGGGCGTGGAATGCTTGCAGTTTGTGATCCATCTCGTTTGGGTTTGGACTGATATGGAGCGAGAGACTGATAGTGCTTCCCTGGTGGATGAGGCGAAACGGTGGTTCGAGTGTGCGACCGTCCTCTGTCGATTCGTCCCGGACGGCAGGCTACGCGCGGAAAAGGTATGTCCGAGGCGGACGACGAAACGCGACTCACGATGCGGCGCCACTCCGATTGAATCCTCAGATATCGAAGGCTTACACCGATTTGCTGACGCGCTATGCTGGCCGACGAACTCGCTCGCCCGCTTGACGACCTCTTGCGACCGTGGTTGCTTTGTTATTTTTTTTTTTCTGTATCACTCAGTGCATGTCGCTCGTGTCTGCTGTACTTCTTTTTTTTGTATCGTTGCAACGCAATCCAGTGTCATCATTGTTCTCCGTAATCTCTGAGTTGGTACAGTAACACGCGTCCCCGATTGTTTCCAATCACCAGGTATTTGCTCCCAGTAGAAAATTCCATCGCAGTGACGTGACCCAGAGGGGTCTTGCTCGTCGGCCAATTTCCAAAGACGGTGAGAGACGGGAGGTGGACCTGGTCATCACGACGTCAACGTCCGACGGAAAAAAATGCGGGTAAAGGAAAGAACGACATACCAAACGCATTTGATCCTTTTTGACGTTGCTCGCCATGGCGAGTAGCTGCGAATCGTGGTTGTAGCTCAGGCATGATATGTTGGTCGTCAGATGGCCCAGCGTTTTCAATGGCTTTGGTTTGGGTGTCGATAGTGACACGGCGCCGTCCGCGCTGTACACGTTGACCAAGCCAGTATTGGATCTGAAAAAAAAAAAAGGCGATGCCCGTCAACCTCGCCATCGTCTCCCACAATCAGGGGACCTACCCTATGGCAAGGTAACCCCCTCGCTGGTCGCCTCCCATGATGCGGCTCCCAAATCCGCCCTCGTCCTGCCACCGCTTGACGCACTTGCGCTGACGGACGTCCCAGACGTAGACCTGTGCATCCTCCGTGAGGCTGAGCAGCTCGTCCGCGCCTTGGCCCCTGGCCCACCACAGGGAGCGGATCCCCGCGTTGGCCTTGAGCCCTGCGACGACTTGGGCTGCGCCGGAGCGCCAATCGACGAGGTGGATATGACCACGACGACCGGCGACAGCGAGGACGTCCCCGGTGGGATTGAAGGCACAAATGTCCATGGCGCCGTCTTGGTTGTGGCCGAACGTGGTCCCCCACAGGCCGCGAGGCGAACGGTGTGAGGTGCCGGATTGGAGGTCGTAGGTGTAGTAAAAGGGGCGGGGGCCTGTGAGGAGAATGGATGACCCGGTAGGATGGAACGTGGCATTGGTGAGCGGGAGCGACGGGACATGGAGCGTCTGTGCGTGTGGGTTCGTCGAGCCATCGACCTAGGGTAGGTGCGGCGTGAAAAATGGAGATCGGGGGCACGGGGAGGGAGACATACGTGAAAGAGACGCAAACGCCTGTCCGTGCTTGCGGTGAGCAAGACGGGGATCTGTGGGGAGGGATGGAACTGGAGGGATTTTATTTCCCCCTCAGCGGGCGCAGCCTGGTTCGCATCGCGCAGACGGTCGACGGAGATGATCCCTGGTGTCAGTACATTGGGTTTCTTGCCGCCCGATATGCCACCCGTCGAGGCGAGCAGATCCGGGATGATATCGTCCACGTCGAACCCGTCCCCATCCTCTGGCTCTGACCTGGACGCAGATCGTCGACGCTTGGGGTGCAATTTTCTGCGAGCCTTTGATGCCCACTCGGGCGTCGGATTGATTTGTTCGTATTGTCTCCGCAGCCTGCGTTCGTACTCGCGTCCGCCGATGGTATCTTCGGCAGGTGCATCGCGAAGCTTGCGCAAGCGTGTGTGTGAAGTGAGGGAGACCTGTATGTTGGCGTCATCTGGGTCCACCCAGGCAGGTGCCTTGCGCGTTGCTGGTCCAAGGGTGTTTCCGAGAGAAGTTTCTTGACCGTGCTCTGTGGCAGTATCACCTGATGTGTCCAGTTCATGAAGAGGTTCTTCCTCCACCGTGGGGTCTGCACCACTGTCGTTCCCGTCAGACGCACTGGCCTCGTCGAAAGCGGGTACGTCAACCGATGAAGGGCCAGCATTATCATCAATGAAAAACAGCTTGAGACCACGCAGGTGTTGAGCGAAAACCTGAATGAGTTCATCGAGAGAGCACACACATCTGAATCAAGCATGTTCTCCAACTCCTTCAAATTTCCCCCTTGGGCACCCTCTTCGACGTCGGAAATGACGACATCCACGTCGTCTCGTCGTCCTTTTCCACTGCTTTTCTCGGACGGCACATATGGAACGCCGAACAGCATGCTCTCCAGGCGTCGTTCTTCGTCGTCCTTGTTCGCATCCTCGACGAACGTGCGGCTTCCGAGTGGTTGAATACCGTCTTCCTTGGACGTCTTTCGTCGCTTGCGAGACTGCTTCCCCATCGTGTCGGTACTAGCCCAAGAATAATGTGGCTGTGCTAGTCATGAATCGATCAATGGATTCATGAAACAGATCGACTACCATAGCGTTCGTATTCACGTCTGGAACGAGTGTGAATGGGTGCGAGTCTAACGTGATCCCGAGTCTATTGATGGTGACTGGTAGGACGGCGTCGTCGGTTATCTCCCACCACCACTTCACACTCTGCACCAAGGTAAGGTGGGGATGTGATTCCGTGTCAAAAGTCTGGTGGGTTATTCCGACGTGACTCTACTGATTTCCGAGCATGACATTTGGTCTGCGCGTGCTGGAGGACGCAACGACTCTGGAGGTAAACGCAGAGGTGTTGTTCCAGACCCTAGCTCCACTCTCGTCAACCGATCAGGCACTCGAGATGCTTTGACATCCACCACTAGTTTCACTTTATATTCTGCGCTGCGACGATTGCAATGCGTGGACCGTTGTGATGAGACCGTGCTGAACAGCATATACAACATACGTACCCCGGGTCGTCCGCTTCAGTCACGGATGCCCTTTTGTGAATGTCAAGCGAAGAGGATGGTCTGTTTCTCCGGAACTGCTGACGAGTGTTTACCAACGTGCACACGACCAGGGTGGACGATCTAGGCGTGGGTCGGCCGTCTGCCGATTAACAGGGCTGATGAGTCCGGGTTTACAATTGTCCTGGCGGACGTTCCGATGGTCGCTGATGCTGGGATGTGAAAAAAAGGTTTGGCGTGCATTGTCCGTTCGGTGACCGGCCTCAAGGTTGAGAGAAACCGGCGTAGAGATGGTGAAAATTCGCAGAGACTAGGATGTGAATGTGCTCGTGGTGATTGGCCATGCCAGTCATATGGTTGCAATGGAGACCCAGGGGGCGTGGTAGATGTGCGTAATGGCACCGTCGGCGCCCCGCTCGACAAGGGTCGGTGAGAATGTGCCTAAATTCGTTGTCGCCGGGTCAGCAGTTTACTCATTTTCGCATGGGGAGTGGTACGATAACGTACTGGCGCTGATTCCGAGGCAACGATATTCCTCGAGCTGATTTCGTGAACGAGAGAGACGCTTGTCTTGACATCGCTGGCCGATCCTGACGATACCAACCTGACCACAGCTTGCCAACTCTATCCCCATCGGTCACCCTTTGCCAGTTTTCTCAGCCAAGTCGTAGCGCTCGACGCCCGTAACTGGTCCCCCAGACAAAGTCCCAAGAAGGTACGTGGTGGTGCTTGGCTGAGCTCGCTGGGCACCTACGACCGCGTCGCAGTCGGTACCGTGTTGATCGCTGTTTGCTTAGCTCCACTCGGTCGTCTCCAACGGTCAGCTCGACGACCCCCTTCCTGTTTGTAAACCTAGCTGTAGACTATCTCTCCGTTATTTCCTGTCTACTTTCGTCCTCGAACACATTTCTCTAAATTCCCTTGCCATCCTTATTGCTTCTCTTCACTCCTGTCTACCTTCTCCTGGGGCCCAGTGCTCCATCCTTTTTCTTTCCTTTCAATTGCCATCTAATCCGGCTTGGCCATGGGTATATGCTTTTCTTCGAGCGGGATGGCGGACGTGTCCGAAGATGATATTCGCAAGCATCGCGAGGCCGAGAAGATGCTCAAGGAGGTCCGTCTTGCTTTGCCACCGGTTTTCCATCCTCATGAATGGCTCGTCTCATTCTAGGCAAAGACGAAGATGGCCAGCCAGGTCAAGGTTCGCGTTTGAATGCCGTTGCAGCCCTTCTTCGACGTCTTTATTAACCTTTTCTCAGGTCCTTCTCCTTGGCTCAGGCGACTCGGGCAAGTCGACCATTCTCAAGGTACGTCCTCTCCTATCGGTCTGTCTTTACGCCCTCATCCCGGCATCCCAATAGCAAATGCGACTCATACACCGGGTGCCATTCTCGCCCGAAGAGGTCGAGAACTATCGACAACTCGTTTTCAACAACCTGACCGCTGGCATGATCTATGTGCTCGAGGCCATGGAAGACATGCATCTTGAAATCGCAGAGGCAAACCTGCCGTACATTGACATCATTAGGAACGCCCGCGATCCTCAGCCCTATCAGTCGTTCCCGAGAATCTATTACGAACCTCTTCGGTCGCTATGGGAAGACAGGGCCGTTCAGAAAACTTACGAGCGAGGGAACGAAGCTGCTTTGCCGGAAAAGTAAGCCCAATTTCCATTGTGTCGTGTCGTGCGTGTTCACCGTCCGCAGTTTGGCCTACTTCTTCCCAGAATTGGATCGCCTATTTTCGGACACCTATCAGCCAACAGAACAGGATATCGTTCAATGTCGAGCACGAACGATTGGCATCACCGAAACCACATTTCAGCTCAAGGACCATGAGATGCTCATGGTCGACGTGGGTGGCCAAAAGAGTGAACGACGAAAGTGGATACATTGTTTCCAAGACGTAACGAGCATACTATTCTTGGTCAGCCTCAGTGGTTACGACCAATGTCTTGTGGAAGACCGTGATGCTGTACGTACTTTGCTGCCGCTCTCTTTCGATGTTCACTTTCCCTCCAAGAACCAAATGCAAGATGCCATGACGATTTGGGATTCTATATGTCATTCCCAGTGGTTTAAGCAGACGTCAATAGTGGGTCTTCTCTGTCTACGTGCCACCACGTCCGTTCTTACGATTCCATGGTAGATTTTATTCCTGAACAAGGATGATTTATTCCGAAAGAAGATTGCACATTCTGATATTAAAAACTTTTTTCCAGTATGATCTACAACGCCCGACTACCCGTGTGTCGCGTTGACCCAGCCATTTACAGGACTTTGAAGGTGAACCGGGAGACGCAAAAGCGGGCCGTGATTACTTTAGAAGACGGTTTTCGCGACTTGCGCAAAAGGCAGGTCGCTCTAAAGAGCGGGAGATCTACGTACAGTGCGTAAGAATGCTTGCTTAGCTGCTCATACTGAGTTATCGCTTGGCAAGTGTAACAACGGCAACGGATACAGCGATGCTGAGAGTGGTTATGGCTGCTGTTGAAGGTGCGTACATGTTGCCAAAGCATCTTGCAAACTCGCTGATTTTCTCGACAGAGTGAGTCTCTCTCTTCATTTACATCATCATCCAACCTTGACTTTTCCAACCGTACGCTCATCCTTTTTAAATATTTTTTTCGACATTTTTCTTGTTTCATAGCATCGTTCTCCGATCAAATCTTGAGGTGGCGGCGCTGATCTAATGTGTTTTGCTTTTTTCTCCACATCGCACCACCTGTACACTTCAACATCCACCGCCTTATCTTCCTATCTGGCACACTTTGCCCTCGTGTATAAACCTATCCTTCCATTTCCCGCACCATCTCGATGGATAATAAACACGGCCATACCCCCCTTGTTCTTCGCTTCTCATCGTGCGGCTCGCCTCGTACTGATCCTCTGTTGCCGTATCTCTTTGGTATCACTCCGACACGTAATTGGTTCTTGCTACAATGCTCCCGCCATCAATGTCAATCTATCATTCCAACCGCGCTTGCAAATTTGGAAATTGCTCGGCCCTGTCGAATTCAAAACGGGGACGGGTCAACAGCGCCATTGTCAGCAAGAACGTGAGTGGTTCGCCGATATCGTCGGCCAATTGGCTTGGCTTCTTGCGTTCCTCGGTCTGCTTACGCTCCGTGCTCGTAATTCTTTTATCCACAGATCCGCGAAGTCATGCTCTGATGCAGCTGTTCGGTCGGGGCCCTCTCGTCCCCATTAGGTTTAAATTCTAGGGAGTCGAGAGGCACCACACCCCCCATCCCCTATTTGAATCGTGATTATGATTCTCGGGGTCTACGTCTCCTCAGATTGCCAGGATGCAATACCTACTCCTTTGGCTGGTAAATTCCGCGTTTTATACCGCGCTCGTGTTCGATTTCGTTTCTATCGTGCATCTGTTTCATTCTGTTCTAAAACACGTATGGCCACTGTAACCTATCGCACTCCGTTCGCCTGTATATTGTTCCCGCAGGTTAGAGTCAGTACTAGTAAGGAATGGGATCTTGAAACACTCGCGTACGAGTGCCACACCATCTTGACTGCCATCACCACCAAGCGATGACGGACATATCCAAGATCTTGTCGTTGCCAAAGACGTCGCAGAGTTTTACCACCCATCGCGCCAGCGTCGTCGAGCGCACGACCGATCATCATGAACGGCCGGAATCGCACCCACACAAGACCCCACGTTTGGACCACGACTCTGACTCGGGCTCTGCATACAGGTCGCGGGATCCCAAGGGGAAAGGCCCAGAGAGGAGCGGGCCCATCAGAATACAGGTTCAGATCCTGACCCGTGAGTATGGCTGTACGTCAGGTTCACCTCCAGTGCTCACTCATCCACATGAATCAGCCAAGGCCCGAAGCAGGACGTCCCCCAACCAGCTGGCATCTCTCCAACACTGCACGCGGCAGCTGCTCACGCGGAGACGCCGGACCGAGCCACTCTTCTTGCCGTTCGAGTCCATCTATACGTACTGCTGTGCGTGTGTCCGCGTCCTGGGTCAGGGACAGAAGCTGTATGATATACTCGTGATGGAGCTCGACCAGTGCAATGGCCAGCTGTGCCGCGAGCTCGAGGATGCCAGGGATGGCGGGAATCTCATGGAGTGGCTGGGGCAGTTCGTGCAGGTGTGCGAGTGGTTCGAAGGCAAGGTGGTGCGTCTTCGTCTGCTGGTTTGGATGCGCTGAGGTTACATCGTTGCTTGGTTTAGGCTCTCCTGCAGTCTTTGTTGTCTTATCTCGAT
>JBBPLN010000277.1:0-27683 GCA_038089815.1 Sutorius eximius | reverse complement strand
GTCCTATGTCTCCCTCCGTGCTATTGGAGCCAACGAGCCCCGTGGGGCTGAGAAGCGTATCACGGCGACTACGCGTCAGCTGGAAAGCATGATCCGCCTGTCCGAGGCACATGCTCGCATGCGCTTCGCCGCGCACGTTGAACTGCAAGATGTCCAGGAAGCATGTCGGCTGATGCGCGAAGCGATTCGGACGGGTGCGATGGATCCCCGGACGGGCAAGATCGACATGGGCTTGCTCAATACCGGGACTGGCGTTGGACAGCGAAGGCTGCGCGACGATATGCGGAGGGAACTCTTGGCTATGCTGGACGGTGCTGGAGGGGCAAAGAGTCGAGGTATTCGGTGGGGAGATGCGATGAAACGGTTGGGTGAGCAGAGTAGTATCCGCGTGGATGCGGTCGAGTTTGGGGAGGTTGTCAAGGCACTCGAGAATGAGGGGATCATTGCGGTCGTTGGGGAACGAGATAAACGGATGATTCGAAAGGTCGACGGAGGTTGAAGATGTGTTGCGCGTGTATTTCTTACGTTCACTTGTTTTTTACGGTATGAGTACGCGGAGGGTCCTGCTTCAAGTGGGTGGTCGTGTCGGGCGAGTGTCAAGTCGTGGCTATATCGGGGCTCGCCCCATATCCCATCATATCGATGGCCTACCGTCTGGGACCCGGTCTATCACCAGACAAGCCCAACGGCGCCTCTCTACCACCTCGATAACAAGACACGCCTCACCGCTCTCGAACCCTTTCGTCGACTGGAAGTTCACCACCGACACGACGATGGCGTCCCTAACACCTCCGCAGGCCCCACCGAGCTGGCATCACACCGTGGAAGACGTCGAGCGATTGACGACCGAGGCGCTCGCAAAGAACAAGCAGGTCAGCGACGAGATCGCCCAGTTGCCCGAGGACAAGCTCAATTTCGACAACGTGAGTGTACCCCTGCTATTCCCCGTTCGTTCGCTCATCGGGGCACGTCCATTTCTTTTATAGGTGTTTGTGAGTTGGACTTGTTTTTCGTGCTGCGTCCACGTAATTCACTCGTACGACAGCTCGCACTTGCCAACGCGGAGGCCGAGTCCGACATCACCCTTGAGCCGCTCGGGTTCTATCAAAACGTCTCGACGAACAAGAACCTCCGCGATGCCTCAGTCAGGTCCGAAGAGCGCACGCGCAAGTTTGCAAACCAGGAATCGATGCGCGAGGATCTCTACAAGGCCAAGGTGACCGCCGCTGCCAACCTCCGCAAGACCGGCGCATGGGACACGTTGAGTGCCGAGCAAAAGCGGCTCGTCGAGAAGATGTTGCTCGATGGGAAGCGTGCTGGGTTGGCGCTCGAGCGGAAGGAAGACAAGGAGAGGTTGAAGAAGCTTCGGGATGAGCTGTCGGATGCGTGCTTGAAGTTTACGGTGCGTCCATTTCGATGGGGTGGTCGAATACGTTCTCATAGGTGGTCGCGTTGATCATGATCTCTAGCAAAACTTTAACGAGGAAAATGTGAGTTGGTTGCTCTTTTTTGACACTTACATACACCTCCACCTATATCCATCGATCTGAAATGTTTCGTACAGGGTCGCATCACATTTACACGCCAGGAACTCGATGGTGTTCCAGAGGATGTGATCTCGGGGTATACCCGACGTACGGAAGGTGACAAGGAGTTGTACGAAGTCACATTCAAGACGCCCGACATCTTTCCAGTCGTGAGTTTCATCTCATGTATCAACGTGTGGGGCCGAATTCTGACAGTTGTGACCCCTAGTTCAAGTATGCCGACGACCCCAAAACGCGTCGAGTGGCTCAACAGGCCTATGATGGTAGACTGTCGAACAACGTCGAGTACCTGGATACTGCCCTCCGTCTACGCGGGGAGATTGCTGAGATCTTGCGGTACGATTCTTGGGCGGATTACGTTACGGAAGAGAAGATGGTCAAGAGCGCGGCGAATGCGAAACAGGTCTGTTACCATGATATTCGTGACTGTATGTATTGCTCATCTGTCTCATAGTTTTTGGACGAGCTCAAGAGGCATCTTGACCCTCTTGCGAGTCAAGAACGCAAGACACTTCTCGCGCTCAAAAAGGAGGAGCACCTAAAGCGTGGCCTACCAATCGACGACAACTTTTACATTTGGGACTATAGGTACGCTCTTTAGATCTGTTCCTTCGTCTCTCTTGATCGTACCCGGTAGATACTACGATCGCCTCTATGTGGAGCGCAACCTGAGTCTCGACGATTCCTTAGTTAAGGAATATTTCCCAGTGGCGGTCGTCGTCCCCGCTATTCTTGATATATATCAGAATTTGCTCGGGGTTAGATTCGTAGAGATCAAGGGCGAGGCGCGGAACGTATGGCATCCCGGTGAGTTTCGTATCGTGCGATTCTGTCTCAAAGTAACTGACGGCATGCAGAGGTCCAACAGTTTGCGGTTTGGGAAAAGGATGCAAAGGATGAATCAAATTTCGTCGGGTATTGCTACCTCGACCTCTTCCCCCGTGGTACGCAACCGTGAACCTTCGTTATGCTTGTATTTCTAAGAGAGTTTCTCTTCAGATAACAAATACTCGCATGCCGCCGTGTGGGGTCTCCTCCCAGGGTATGAGCTCACCAGCGGGAAACGCCAGTACCCGCTGACGGCCATGGTTGCGAACCTTGCGAAACCCACCCCGGAGCGGCCGGCGCTTATGCGACATGACGACGTCACGACATTCTTCCATGAGATGGGACACGTGTTCCATGGGTTGCTCAGTCGGACGAGGTATGCACGGTTCCACGGGACGGCCGTTGCGCGCGATTTCGTGGAGGCACCCTCACAAATGCTCGAGAACTGGTCAGTTGTCCTGGGTTGATCTGAACGCAGCGATTGAATGTGAATCGTTCAGGTGCTGGGAGCCCGAAGTATTGAAGAAGATGTCGAGTCATTACAAAACGCAGGAGCCGCTATCGGACGAGCTGATCGCCAAGATCATCAAGAGGTCAGTATCAAACTGGGTACTCGCATTTCGCGTTTTTGAACATTTTCACTGCCCTCAGTCGCTACGTCAACGTAGGGCTATTCTACCTCCGCCAGCTCTTCTTCGCCAACTTTGACCTGCTGGTGCACAACAACAGTCTGGACGTGAACACAAACTACACCAAGCTCTGGAACGAGCTGAGGGAACAAATCTCGCTCGTACAAGGGGGTGAATATAAACCTGGACAGGGCACCTTTGGGCACATCGTCGGTGGATACGATGCTGGGTACTACGGGTAATCCATTTTATATGGTCACTTGCCAACGTGGAGCCGTTCGCTGACAACATCGCGTCGACGACGTATAGATACACCTACTCGCTCGTGTTCGCCGCAGACATGTACGCGACGGTGTTCAAAAAGGCACCATTGGATCCCGAACTGGGGAAACTATACCGGGACAAGATCCTCTTTGTGGGTGGGAGCCGCGACGAGATGGATTCGCTCGAGGTACGTCCGGGGATCTTGGTCGAAAATGATACCTCTCTTAGGGTGCATTTTCGTATAGGACTTTTTGGGCCGCAAACCGAACCCAAAGGCATTTATCGAAGAGATTGAGCAGGATGGTGCTCAGGGGGTGTCGAATCTGTGAGATGGGCAGAATTGATGGTGTGCATGTGTAAGATAGTGTAGTATCAGTAGCACCATTCTTGGTGCAGTGTGGTGCAAACCACTCTTTGTTTGAGCCAGTTGCAACCAGTTTTAGTTGATTTTTTCCATTTCTCTCAATCCAGTGGCAACTGTTGTTTGAGCCTATTAGGAAAAACCTTGCATTGGTGTGGAAGTGCATAAAATCTCAGACACTTTTAATACAATCTTCCAATCTTCCACATTTTCATTCCAATGTTCAACAAAGTGTGCATTGAAGCCACTAACTACATGCTGTACTGTATATGTATAAGGAGGCACTGTAGAAATCTGTAGAAAGGTTTGTGGAACTCAATAGATGGGCCTAATGAGTCACTGTATTGTAGAGTAAGTTAGGAATATACCTGTGGTCCCTAGTAAGTCTAAAGATGAGTGTCTGATGTATTGGTGATTAAGATCCAACAGACACTTTGGATACTGAGAGACTCAGTTTTCAGGTGCAGTAATGCAAGCATATACACAGTAAGTTGTACTGTACTGTTTCAGAGTGTGGAATTAACAAGAATATCTGGTCAACATCAATTCCCTTGACTGGGAAAAACCATTGTGACAAATTGTGTATGCTTATGATTGTCTGATTTCACTCTGTTGGTCAACAAGTTCACTTTGCTTACACAATACAGTATATACAGTACATTTGTCAGGCATGGGCATCCAATCAAGGACAAACAGCAGAATCTTCTACACAAGTCATACTATTTGTGCTGGGGAATTATATTAAAGCATGAAGACACAATTGTTTAAACCACTTACACAAAAGGTGGGACTTGATTGCATTCATAACTAGCTTTACCCTTTCTTCACCATCCTTGATGTTAGAATAGCTGAGAAAAAGCTCATCTAGTTGCTTAGATGTCTGAGCAGCTAATCCAGATTCTTTGAATCTTTGTACTGCTGAAGAAAAGGGATCTTGGTGGTTGTTTTCCACAAGAGCAAAGGAGTATTGAAGAAGAAGCAAGAGAACTGGAAACAAGGTATGATATCAATTAGAGCCTGGAATAAATTGATTTACCAATGCCATTTTCAAGAACTTCCTGCCATGTGTCATTTTTATGTGTGGCCTAGATTAAACTAAAGGTAAGTACCATGGATATGTCTGCATGAATGTACATGCCCTAAACTTGATCATTGTGTCCAAGAAAGAGCTCTGAAAAGATATGAGAATGTCTCAACAAATATTAATGGTGAGAGTTTTACTGAGTGAGATGGAGATATGAGAATGATCTAGATAAATTGAAATATGATATATATGGAGATCTTGAAGACAATCACTTATTACCTTTTACAAGTTATAAATAAAAACAAAGATCTGAGCTTTTACAAATGTGACACACCTTCTAAATATGAAATAAGCATTTGTTTGTAAAAGATTCAAATGGTGAGACAAACTTACATCCTATAGAAATGTTAAGTTAACAGTAACCATGATTTACTAAGCAAGATATTGCTTACAAGCTAGACATATGTATCAATGAATTGTGGACAATTAATCATATTCAATTGTAAGAGATTTATTAGCAGGGTTCAAATTTACATATGTGGTGGATCAAGTTCTTACATTCTATAAAACAGAGCATTACAAAGAGAAATATATAATCAGTGATCTATATTGTCAATTTACCAAACATGTTACTCACATGCTATGAAAATAATAACAGCAATTTATGTGAAGAAATCAGTATTTTTTTTCTTCAAAATTGAAATTGAGTTAGATCACTTACTTTCTGTTGGAATATTGCAATAAATAACAATAAGCCAATCAGAAATAAATAAAATTGTGAGACACTTGCCAGCTAGTAGCAAAATGGCAATGAAAGAAAATATGGAGAAATCTTCAGAAGTGTTATTGGCATCTGTATTAGACCACTTACTTGCTATCAATAGAGTGGCAGGAGATGTAGTAATCAGCAACATTTTTTATTTCAAATTTACATCAGATCACTTACTTCCTATCAATGAATCAGAGCAGCAGAAGGCATAGAAATGAACAGCATTCTCATTTCAAATCTCTATTAAATCACTTACTCGCTACCAATAAAAGAATAGCAGGAGACATTGTAGTCAGTAGCATTCTCATTTCAAATTCACATCAAGATGCTTACATGCTGTCAGTGGGAGAATAACAGGAGGCATGGTGATTAGTGTTCTTATTGCAAAAATTGTACCAGACCACTTACTGCCTGCAATGGGAAAACAGTAGGAAACAAAGTAATGAACAGCAAGCTCATTTTAAATCTTCATCAGGCCACTTACAAACTATCAATGGAAGAGTAGCAAGAGTCATAGTGATTAGTCATATTCTTATGTCAAATCCACATCAGACCACTTACTTGCTATCAATGGGAGAGGAGTAGAAGGCAGGATGATGAATAGTATTATTGTTTCAAAACCACATCAGCCACTCACTCCCTATCAATGGGAGCAACAAAGGACATGGTGATCAGCCACACACACTCATTTCAACTCCTATCAGACCACTTACTGCCTGTTAGTGGAAGAGCAGTGGAAGGCATAATAATCAGCAAGATTTCTCATTTCAAATCCACATCAGATGACCTACAAACTTTCAATGGAAAAACAGTGGAAGGTATCATTATCAGCAGTATTCTCATTCCAAATCCACATCAGACCACTTACTGCCTACAATGGAAGGCCAGTAGGAGGTATGGTAATCAGCATCATTTTATTTCAGATTCATATCAAATCACTTACAAACTATTGATGGGAGAATAGTAGGAGCCAAAGTAACTGAGAGTAGTCTTATCTTAGAACAACACAGTCAACTTACCCCCTATCAATGGAAGAGCATAGAAGGCATAGTAATTAGTAACATTCTTATTCCAAACCAACATCAGATCACTTACTCCCTATTAATGAAAGAGTAGCAGAAGGTATGGTGCTTAGCAACATCTCAATTCAGATGCACATTAGACCACTTACAAACTATCAATGGGAGAGCAGTAGAAAATATGGCTGTCAGTGGCATTTCCATTTCAAAGCCACATAAAGCCACCTACTCCCTGTCATTAGGAGAGCAGGAGAAGCCATGATGATCAGCAGTGTTTTCATTTCAAACCCATATCAAACCACTTACAAACTATTGATGAAAGAGAAGCAATGGTAATTAGCAGCATTCTCATAAATCCACAACAGCCCACTTACTCCCTATCAATGGAAGAGCAGCAGGAGGCATGGTAATCAGTAACATCCTCATTTCAAATCCATAGATCACTTACACTCTATCAATGAAAGAATGGTAGGAGAAATGATCAGCAGCATCCTCTTTGATACCTACATTAAACCACTTACAAACTATTAGAGGGTAAGCAGCAGATGGCATAGATTAACAGAATTCCTATTTTAAATCCATATCAGGCCACTTACAAACTATCAATGGAAGATGGCAATCAGCCATATTTTCATTTGAAATCCATATCAAGCCACTTACTGCCTATAATGGGAGAGTAGCAGGAGACATGGTGATCCATTCTTGTTTCAAATTCACATCAGATCACTTACATACTATCAATGAAAGGACAGCAGAAGGCATGATAATTGATCACATTCACATTTTACATTCACATGGAATCACTTACTCGCTATCAATGGAAAAGCAGAAGGAAGAATGATAATCAGCAGCTTTTCATTAAAAATCTACATCAGGCTGCTTACTTTCTATCAATGGAGCAGAAGGAGGTATGGTGATTAGCAGAATTCACACCTTAAATCCACATCAAACCACTTACTGCCTACAGTGGAAGAGCAGTAAGATGCATGATTAGTAACACCCCCATTTCAAATTTGCATCAGACTCCTTACATTCTACAATGAATGGAAGAACAGAAAGAGTATAACAATTAGCAGGATTTACATTTCAAATCCACAGGAGACTGCTTACTTGCTACAGTATACCCAAAACAGAAGGCATGGAAATTAGCAAGGTTTCCTTTTTAGATCCATGTTTGGACCACATACTCCCTATCAATAGGAGAACAGCAGAAAGCATGGTGATCAGCTGCATCCTCACTTCAGATCCACATCTGATCACTGACAAACTATTAAGAACAGAACAGAGATAGATAGTTTTATCAGCCATATTCCAAGTTGATATTGACACACATAGCAAACTCACAAACTGTACAACATATAATTCACAGTTGGAAAGAAACAAATCAATCAATATCAGTTCATTTGTTTTGATACCTCACTTACATTCTGTAAAAATAATTAACAAATGAGTTTTTTTGACTCTACCAGACAATTTATTACATACTTTCTATGGCCACAATAAGTCAATAAGTGATACCATTTTTGAGTTTCATATTTAAATAATTACCTACAGTATTCCCTGTGAGTTTTAGTTAATTTGTACATGTAACTTGGTATCTTACCTGGGTGTGTGGAAACCAGCTTGCCAATGCTTTTTCCAAACTGTGATCTTGCTTTGTCTTCATCCTGAAATTGACATAAGGCACCAGGGCACTTTACCACATCACTGTGACTGTCTTTCCCATCTGGAAACTGCTCCACTTACTATTTGACTGCAAATTCCATGCAGAGCATGATATTGTTCTCTTGTGCAGCAACCAACAATATCTGCAATGCCTTATCCAGCACAGCTGTAGTCCTTTCCACCAATATGTTACATTCTGCATCTGATTTGTTCATCCCTGAATGATATAATCAATCAAATCTCAAGTAGACAAGTGTAGCTATGCAAACCTTCCAGTTTTGCAAATGTTTTTGGAGGAAACTTCAACTGTGTCATGCTTTCCCATATCTTTTTCTTGGAGAAAATGTCATCAGCAAGTTCTCTCTGCCTTACAATTTGTTCCCCTGGAGGAAGTGACATGATTTCAGGTTGATATGCCTCTGTTACTAGAGCATCCCATTTGGTGAACAGCACCACAACTGGCACTATCTCAATGCAATACATAAGTGGGAATTACCAGCAAGAAAATTCCTTACCTTTGCCAGTATCACATTCATTGAAAAACTTCTCTTCTGCAAAACTAATGGCCCTGCAATTCTGATCCATTGGAATGCAGTACCTGTTTACATATGTTCCATCTATCAGAAGCTAGCACAAATGTGTCTACTCACCATATTGCATGGATCTGCTTCTTGAGAATATTTGTGCCAGTATGATTTGCCCCTCATCTTCTCAAACTCATCCTCACAGCCAGCCTCAAAACCAGCAGAATCATGGAATACAAATTTTGGGTTGCTTTTGAAGACCATTTCATGATTGATGTCATGGATTCCACGCTTTAAAATGTGAGACAAATCATAAATCCAACAACACCCATAGAAACTATGAACTCACCTCCCGGTCCCCTTCAACAGTAAAATCAATCTTGTCATGCAACAGAGGCATTAATATCCATCGTATACATATACCAGCCTAGCAGAACAAACCTTTTTCCCTTCCGTGTCATAGATCTCTGGATGTTCTGTCGAGTTGCAGAGTCTCTGAAGGATTGTTGTCTTGCCAGCATTTGCCCGCCCAATAATGAGAATCCTAAATCGCCCGAATTTCTCCATGAGGCTCGGCTCAACATCCTGCATGAAATCGGCGACATTAGAAGAAGCTTTCTTCTGTACATCTGGAGTGTCCTCGAAGTGCGGCTCGGGAAGAAGAGGGTCCGCGACCTGTTCCCTGGGTGCACCCGGATCAACGCATTGCGCTAGAGCAACACCGCGGGTATCGCAGGATGGCGCCGGGATGTTTGAGTCACTTTGGATCCCGCTGGATTGCATGTTATCGGAGTGCTGGGCAGGCATTGAGAATGAGCCTCCACCCGTGACGGGGGATCGGAGGGGTCCTGTTTGCTTCTTGAGTATGTCCTTCATCGTGCGAGTGGTCGAGAAAGCGAAGAGGAGGGTAGATGCAGCTGATGCGGCTTGGGAGGTGATGGATCTGATCAAAGATGGTATCATGAGATGGCGATAGCCAACAAAGGGAAGCAGTGCGCGGCGAATGCCGTGGACCGCTTGCCAGTGGTACGGCATGTGCAGAACCAACCTAAGAGACCTCCTCTCCGGCGGGAAATTACATGGGAGGCGTGTCCTGCAGCAGAGTTCTGCGGCAGTTGGTGAGTCTAGGCCGTCAGATCTTATCCGTGATTGCGCAGAATGATGAAGGTCCAAGCTCTATGGATTCTGCCAACAAAAACCAGCTTCAACAGCAACTCAAGTAATATCGGATGACGGCTTGGTCACTGGCAGTCGTCAGGTCGAACTACGACACTCGGCGCTCCGAGAAAGGTGTGCATCATACCTTGTAGTCTCGTGGCTGGTGTCCAAGAACGTGAGGACCTGGATTTCTGTCACAAACGACGCCCGTCCACTGTATCACCCTCTGACGAGCCTCTGGAATGTCAATATTCAATCTCCTTAGAGGTAAGCATCCTCTTATGCTCCTCTCAACATCAACGACAAGAAAAACGGGCGCCGTTCCGACTATCCCGTTTTTTTCTATCGCGGTACGCGCTAGTTTGCCCGCTCATCTTCATCTCGGCCCGCGTTTCTGTTACATCTTAATATACATAGCACGGGCCCTTCGCCGACGGCGTTATGGTGACGACCACCGAACCAACAATACTGTCCACTACCACCTCTGAGACGGGATTGTCAACATCTATCCCATGCAACGTTGGTCTCGCGCCGAGATCGGTCTCGTAGTGTCGCCGTTTTGCGAGGCACATTCCCGACCGTAGAATAACCCCAAAACATGATGATAGCGACACACAACATCTAGTTTATCTCCTGTTGTCGCTCCGCGACATCCTCGGCCCAGGTCCGTGAGTCGCACAACTCGGAAAGAGCTCATGTCCCATTGCTTGCCCGGACCCTAGATCCATCCCAACGCCCCACCTCGACGAACGACACCTCCCGACTTCAACAGCGGGCCCTCACTCGTCACTCACTCGCCTTCGATCACGACGCTCGCGCCGTGCTCGCCCAGTCAGTCACCTCCTTGACGGGCAGGTCTCCATTTCTCGCATGTCGCGTATTTGGTTTATCGGGTGTGGGGAGGTAGGTGGGTCGACGCGCATCCGGTGGTCACGTACGGGCTGTTGTATGGTTGATAGTTCAGTAGGTGAGGAATCCGGGATGTCGATGGGTGTATTGTGCAAATTGTCACCCCAAAGACAAGGCAGTCAGGTGTACATCCTCGGCGAAATCCAGAGACCCAGAGAGTGGACACCATCCATACGGTATGGGTGCTCGAAGGTTGGTGAATGAGATCTTATGCATATGGTATAATTAAACACACCATCGGTTTGATCATAGAAGACGGTCTTAGCAGAAGGCGTTCCATAATCAGAACCTTCCAGAGAAATGAACATCAGCCCAGGTCTGATTGCACAACAGCGAACATATCCAAAACGAGAGCCTTATCGGACCGATTATTGCACGCGCCTGGATTCAGCGATACGTAAAATCAGGTCCGCAAATAATGTACTTTCGATAATAAATATCACCGAATCATCTATATTTGTGTGGATGTGGGATGAATAACTTGCGATGATGTCTAGATCGTCAAGTGCCATCATTCGGTTATTGTCTGTCGGACTTTGGGTTCGCATCACACCGCAGCGGACCTGGCCAATAACGTTGACTCGGGCTAAACTCTGCAGTCTCTTTGGAAGAATGTTGATCGCATCAAGTGCTCATCGATGTTAACACGGCGAGACAAAGCATCAAGAGAGGACTGTTCTTGTCAAAGAGCTCATCTATCTCTGCGTCAACTCAATCGCGGTCCGTGCGTTACCCTTGGTCGGAGAGAAACGGTCAAGTTCAAAGGTTTGACCGATCAAAGCAATAAATATGTTTTACTCTCGTGGAAACACGATGGGAGGACTAGAATACAAGCGAGTGGATATACTTTTGCGCCCGGGGCATGCTTGGTGGTGAGACAAATCTGGGCCCTTTGTACGCGCCGATGTCTGGGGAGTGGGATGCGAGCGGGGCAGGGGACTTGAGAGCGTCCGATTTACTGGCTGGGACTTGGTAGGACGACGAAGCGAGGGTGGCTGCTTGCCGACGGGCAGTGCTATGCTATGTCTCGGTAGGACGGACCACGCGGACTCCAGACGCTCTGATTGACGGCTTAAGCTGACAAGAGCTTTTCGAAGGGCTTGGACGAGGTTTGGTAGTGGCATTCTGTACACGGCGAGGTCGGGTACCACGAGATATGTCCAACCTGGGTGCAAACGTCAGATGGATGAGGCGGTCAGGAGAGGCAATGACCTTGCGAGACAAGACATTCATTCTCTTGTAGCGGCCGAGAGACCAAGCTTACGGGAGGGTACAGAGTCGCTGGCCGCTGCTCAGGGGTGGATCGAACCCGATCGCTCTCAAGCAGGTCCACAGCGTCCAAGTTGCGAGCGACGACAAGGCCGATAGCGGCGGTCATCTTGGAGCGAAGTCTCCTACGGATGACACAGGATTTGCTCGTCTTCTTGGAGGTGCGGAAGAGTAAGCTAACATTGTGCCTGCCGCACTTTGCGAATGCGGCAAGACGGGCATCAGCGAGCTGTCTCGCTGCGATGAACCCGGCATGTCTCTTCATCGCGTCCAAGTTGACCCGTCGCCTCGTCTGTTCCTCGAAGGTTCCCCGTTTGATAGCCGTGGTATCCGTTTGTAATTGTTGTGTATCGAGTTCTGACCACCATTTCCGTCGTCGGTGGGTGCTTGTGCGTGCGCGGACGAGGCCGGTGGCGAGAAGAGGGTTGACGGGGACAAAGTCGGCCGGCTTTTGGAGGACGGCGTTGGGAAATGCGCGGATGGTGAACTGTGGACAGACAAAGAGGGGCAAGTTGCGCAAGGCGAGTTTCGCGGCGGGGTGAGACGGGTCTATCAAGCGTGAACGGTCGAGAATGTACGGATTGGCGTGTCCCGGTGCTGCGAATCGAACCTGGCACGACGTGAGCGCTACGCAGACCCAGAAAAGAGTTAAACGAACGTTGATGTTGGGTTTGCATGGCAAGCAAGACAATCGGTACATTTTATTTGGTAAAAAGGAGACGCGACGCGTTTTGTTGACATCCGCTCTCATGCCTCTCTCCGCCGCACCACCTCGTCGCTCACAACGCGACAGAAAACAGGTCAAACAGTTCGTAGGCAGCCAGTCTCCGAACAAGCGCAAGCGTGCCCAGCCAGACGACGAAGAACCATCCGATCTTAGCGGTAGAGACGACCACGATGACGCGGACCCAGACGACGACGACGACGAGCAAGAGTTCAGGTCCAAGAAACCCGCGGCCCCATCGCGTAAACCAAAGGGCCCCCCTCCGGTCAAGAAAGCACGCACCGCCGCCCTTCCCAAGCCAAAGCCGAGGCGCACGAAAGCAAAACCTGCAAACGGCCATTTCGATGCTACAAAGGTCGCTACAGACACCAAGATCAACGCGGATAACCCCCTCTTCAGTACGTCCTCTCCACGCCGGTCCTGGTTCGTCCCATCTCAACTCGCTTCAGACACCATACTGAACCCCTCCGCCGCACTTCAATCGACCGCGGAAGACTTTCTTCATTCGCTCACCCAAAATCCCGGAGCAGCCCAAGCAGAACTGATCAACTGCATCTTGCGTGCCTGTGGTTGTAATGACTCGCTCGATGCAGACCAAGTCATCGACTATGACGGCGTCGTTGATGCCCTCGACAACTTTACAGAGGGCCTTAAGCAGGTACTCTCGTCCACACCACACTCGCGCGACCTCGCTCACTCCCGTCCAGGAAAACTCTCCGATGTATCCACTCACTTCCAAGTTACCGGCGTTCAAACGCTTCCGCGCGTCCCTCTCGGAACTGATTGAACGGCTAGTGTTAGCAGCAGCCGAACTCGGATCACTCTACACAACGGATCTTATTACGACCCTACAAACCTGGGTCATCGCCATGTCCTCCTCCCAGATTCGCTCCTTCCGCCATACTGCCACGGTTGTCGCCCTCGAAGTAGAGACTGCGCTTTGCCAGGTAGCCGCCGCCGTCGAAAAGGAAGCCGAAATTCTCGGTCGACAGCGTGAAGGTGAGCGGAAACGGAAGGCCGTCAACAAGTCCACGGCCGTCCGTGAAAAGGACCTCGATGGCAAGGCTACCCAGGTCCGAAAACGCCGTACAGCCCTTGCCGAGTACCTCAAGGAGATAGTAGATGGGTGCGCACCATTCTCCCTTCACTATCATCGCCCCTCATCCTTTTTCCAGTGTATTCGTCCATAGGTATCGCGACTTGGATCCCAATATTCGCGCAGAATGCGTGAAAGCCATGGGTTCGTGGTTTACTCACTATCCCGCACACTTCCTCGACGGGTCCTACCTCCGCTACGTCGGCTGGGTTCTCTCGGATTCTAGCACGCCCGTCCGCCTCGAAGCAGTCCGAGCGCTCGCGGTTGTCTACGCACAATCCGAGTACGTGGGTTCACTCACTCACTTCACCGAGCGCTTCAAACCCCGGTTACTTGAGATGGCCGGCGGAGATACCGAACTGAGCGTGCGCGCCGCCGTGATAGGCGTTCTCAGTGCCGTCGACAGCAACGCACTTCTCGAAGACGAGGAACGCGAACGCATGTGCCTGCTCCTCTTTGACGCGGAAGCGCGTGTCAGAAAAGCCGTGGCCGGCTTCGTGGCCGGAGTCTGGCAAGAATTGGCAGAAGAGCGCCTGTCAGCCGTCGCAGGGCGTAACAAGGGAGAAAAGGTCAAATCGAGGGCCGGTGTCAAGGCGTTGGCGATGCTGCTGGTCAAGTGGGGTAAAGCGCTCGACCGCGCCTCAGAAGCTGCCGAGGAGGAAAGTGAGGGGGGTGAGGCAGGCGTGCCAAATCGCCGTGTGCACCTGTCGTCCCTGACCGGGGTTGACCCAAAAGGACGGATAGTGCTTGCCGTCGAGGCGTTGTGGGACGAAGTTGACGCGGTCAACGACTGGGAGTGTATCTTGGACGTTCTACTGCTCGACCACTCTGCGGGCGGAGACGAAGACATGGATGGCCCTGACTCGCTCGTAGAGTCTGCGAGAAACACGGTGGACCCCGCATGGCGCTTATCAGAAGTGGAGGAAACGGTGTTGCTCGAGGTCCTTGTCGCATCATTGCGCAGAACCAAGTTGGCGTCTACGAGCGCAAAGAAGGTTTGAATCGTGTCACGATTTGCGTTCGGTCGCACTTGGCTCACGCTTTGTCCTAGGACGACGAGGAGACGATCATATCCGACATGACGCGCGCGTTGATCAAGGGGCTACCTAGATTGTTCATCAAGTACCAAACCGACGAGAATCGCATATCCGAGGTGTTGCTCATCCCACCACTGATGAACCTCGACCTCTACCTCGAGATGCGAATGATGAACGTACGTCGTCTTGTTTCTTCAGCCAATGTCGGTGAATGGAACAACGATCTGTCGTAGGCGTACGCGAGCCTCTGGGACGACGTCTCAAAACAATTCTTTTCACATTCCTCGCAATCCGTGCTCACGAAAGCCGTCGCCGCGATCCGACATTCTATGGCTGCCATGTCGCTGACAAACACGAACAGCACCAAGATTCTCGAGCTCGAGGACGAGCTGGCGACGCAGCTACGCGATGCTGTCGCGGGCCGCGAAGAGATTGAGGTGGCGTCCTTCTCGGAAGACGAGGTGCTCGCGCTCGGTGCTGTATGTGCGCGGATATGTGCATTGGCAGGCTCGAGGGATATATGTGCCTGGATGGAAGAAGACGAGGGTGGTAAGCAGAGCAGTGCGTGGGACATTATATTTGCCCTCGTCGAGAGAGGCCGCCTGGGGTACAAGGAAGAGGAACGGGTGGGTCGCCTTCGTTTACGTGGAACATAGAACTGACTTTGTGACGGGGATTGTCAGATGGTCGAGCAAGGCCTACATTTGCTCGGGTTGCATATCATCTGGAAAGCCCGCAGTTTACCCGATGTCAAGGACACGTCGCCGGACGGCGAAAAGCTCAGACAAACATTGCGGGAGCAACGCGATTCGTTGCTCGAGAAGCTTGTCGATTATGTCGTCGGCCAACAGTCGAATACAGCCGAGGTCGTCAAACGCGCGGTAGGTTCAACGCCGTCATGTGGTATCCGTCTCACCGCGAATGGACAGGCATTCCAAAACCTCATGAATATACATATTCTCTTCTGCCCGAGCCAAGCTACGTCGCCCCGTGGCGACGCATTGCCTACGGAGCCGCTCACGCTCCGACTGGATGACGAGGTGCAGCAACGCTGCGCAGATTTCATCCAGTCCTCCATTGAACAATATGCGGAACTGTTGGAGGATGGCAGTCGCGCCCAAGAGGAAGAGCCCGAGAGCGAGCACGACGACAGCTCCGAAGAGGAGGAACCGGCGCCCACTGCCAAGGGTGGCAAGGGCAAGGGCAAGAGTAATATAAAGGCACGCTCGAAAACACCTGCCGTGCCAGGTGAGTCCTTGCCAGTCTTTATGAATCTGATTGTAACGTGCGTCGTAGGCCAAACCCCGACAAGAGCTGTGCTCGAGCAAGAGTATCACTTTATGGCGACCGTATCGACGTTCCTGCGCGCGATCCGTGCGGGGGCGGTACATGTCAAACACAGCGATGTTCTCATTGCCAATTATGGGCGTCTTGGCCCGTCTTTCGATCTCTGTACCAAGGTCATCATCGACGTGCTTCGCGAGGAGGGCATGTACAACGACAATGGCGACATGGTAGTGAGCGTCATCAAAAAGGCACTCCTGGAGGTACGTCTCTTCACGAGACGCGCATGTTCCCATCTAAACGCCGCGCCTGCATCACAGTCGTTCTCGCTCGTGATGGACGGGGTGGTGAAAGACGAAGAACACACGATCGGGCTTGCAAAGCAGCTAGCAACGAGCTTTCTCATCCGCGGCGCCCAACTTGCCGTCGTACGGCGGTTGGAGAGCCGCTATGTCCTCAAGGCGCACAAGGATTTACTGCAAGAAGGGATTAAGAACGTGTCCGCGTGCGAGAAGAGCAAGAATAAGAAACGACTGAACGCGTCTGTATCGTTTTTCAGGGCGATGGTACCGCTGCTCAAGGGTGTGGAAAGTCGGGACGCGTTGGCCATGTGAGTTCTTCCAACTCGCGCATCTTCGTCTCGGACAGGTGTTGAATCGATGGCGTGCTCTGCGTTTTCAGAAAAGCGCATTTGGACCAGCTCCTGGGCGATGTCAAGATCGAGGTGAAGCCTACGGCTAAGATGTGGGAGCCACTGCGGGCATATGAAAAGAAGCTGGTGTCGATCATGCACAAAGGTATGTCCCAAAGTTGGTTTTACCGCCGACTCGGCCGACAGCGTGCAATTAGGTACGGGTGGCAAGGGCCGAAAAGCCAAGGGGGGTGCGGTTGTCACGAGCGACGAGGAAAGTGGGCCGGAACCGGAGCCAGAGCCGAGGCGTGAAGAAGTCGAGGAGGGCGATGGAGGTGAGGAAGAGGCACCTGCGCGAGCGAGTCGAACGAGGGCGCGACCGAGACCAAGACCGAAGCCTGTCGTACGTCGTCCGCAGACGCCGCCTGAACAAAACGAGGAGCCTGAACATGAGCGGAGCGATGTCGAGGGTGAGGGTGAGGGTGAGGGTTGGGACGCCGATGGGATGGGTATCGGGCAGGAGACGCCAAAGAGTCGGCCACGGGTGCGGGACGGAGACGATGGGTCGCAGTCGCCGGAGAAGACGCCTCGTGGCGGGTCATCGACGCATAGTCGTCCAGCAGCAGAGGCGCCGAGGTCAACTTTGAAACGACGGCGAGACGAAGCGGCGGACGAAGAGGCAGATACAGACACCGGCGGTGGTACGGATGCGGGTGCAGGCGCAGGTGCCAGTGCCGGTGCCAGTGCGGGGGATCTAGACCCTGATGAGGAAGTGTCGCCGTCTGAGGCTTCTGTGACACAAACGAGTCCGACCAACGAGTTTATCATTCGTCGGAAACGTGCAAGACATTGAAATGTGAGGACGTCGTAGCTTTTTATGCTTTATTTTCCTTCTCTTCCCGCGATATGGCTCGTTTTGCCGCTACATCTCTCTGTTTGTCCTTCTCTATCTTTTTATTTTGTGTTGTCGCCTTTGTCGACAGTATTCTAGATCCTGTTACGAGTGCACGAGATGGCTTGTCCTACAGCGTACATCATTGACCAATGAAACTTAGTACAGCTACTTACGGGACCTTTGTAGTCTTACAAATTCTCAACCCAGAGCATAAAATGCAGGTGAATAACTGAGGATAAATACTGAATGGATGATACCGAAGAAAAAAAGTCTTGCAAAGAAATACGAAGTTATGGGGGAATATGTTTTCCAACCAAATTTCAAGGTCCATTTAGTTGAAAAAAAAAAGCGACGGCGAATAACCGAAGGATGCATATAAATAAACTCATGATGTATCGTGCATAGCTAAGTGGGATCAACCATGAGGGAAACATGCTACTAGATGGGCCGAGGTGCGAGTGATCTCACCGAGACTCAGACAGTCCAGGAGGACGCGCCTCTGTCTCCATCTTCGCGGAATCGCCCACCCTGTCCGCGACGTGCGCGCGGATTGGTTTCATTGAGCGAGTCGGACAACGGTCGAGAACTGCCCGGGGACGGTATAGCATGGTCTGGACCCGACAACGTTCGACGTCGTCGAGACGTCACCGGGGTGGGCGGAACACTCAAGCCGAGCATCTCGTACACCTCGCGCTGTGCTTCAGCGAGCGCCAAAAACGCCTCGGACGTCGACGAGCTGGCGCCGCTGAACACCGAAGTAGCCGTCGGAGCAGGCAACTCGGTTCCTATCGACAACGGTTTCACCCTCATAGGTGGAACGGGAGGAATGTCTGCGAAGGACGGCGGCCGTGTGGCACTGCTGGACGAACGGCTTGGTCGGTGTCTGCTGCGGGACCGTAAGCCAGCTTGAGATAGTCGAATGCTTGACTTGCGCGAGGCCGAGACACGCGCCGAGCGTCTGCTCCCCGCCAAAGATTGTGTCTCGGCTTGTGCCTTGACATCCCCAGACGCAGTCTCGGACATGCGGTCGTTGAGCGTATCATAGTCCTGGGCAATATCTTCCGCTTGCTTCCATGCCTCGTCTCGTTCCGTCTGCAGCGTATTGACCTTCTCCTGCAACCGTTCTTTCTCCGCCATCTGTTTGACGAACAGTCCGTTGATCTTCCTCACCGCCATCGCGAGCGCACTGGCATTGTGTACATCACGCAAGCTTCTGAGCTGTGCCATCTGGAGGACGATGCTGTGCATCTTGTCGGCAAGACGGTCGAGCGTCAATGACACCTCTGCGAGCTCTTCCATCGTCCGGCAGACAGTCGTGGCATCGTTCATCTCCACGCCCTCGATGTGACTGGCTAGAGCGCCCATCAGTGTCCATCGCTTTCTCACGGACGCTTTGTATTGCGCCTTGACGTCCGTGTGTTGCAACTCCAAGCGATGCATTTCCTCCGTGATTTCTCCTTCCAGGATCTCGAGCCTTAGCAACCGTAGGGTTGAACCCTCAGACGCTTGCTGGATTGCCCGTGATACGATCTCCTGGAGCTGCGCCGATGTAAATGTCCACTGCGCCGCTTCCAGTGTAAGTCCGCGCCATTTAGGTGGTGGCGGCTGGAACCTAGGAGGAGGCTTTGAAACAACAGATTGGAGTTTACGCCATAGCGATCCTGGGCTTCCAGTGGGGTCACCGCTTGCCACAGAAGACGTGGAACCATTTCGAACCCTGCCAGGAACAAACGGGTCGAAATTTTGACCCGGTTTGCTCAGTTTTCGAGGCCCGATTGGGAGAGGTGGTCGCGCTCGCGCGCGAGTTCGTACGGAACCAGACGCCGAGGAAGAGTTAGAATGCTGTCGACAAAAACACTCTGCAGATGATGTTCGCGACATAGAAGGTGTGGAAATAGAACCAGGATGGTGCGCCGTTCGCTCTGATACTATCATATGATAGGGCGGAGGCGGGATGGAAGACGGAGAAGGAAACCCAGACTCATCCAGCGCAGCGCGGGAAGGAGCCATCGGCCCTGGAAAGACCAGCTCGTTCAGCGAAGCTGGCGGTGAGGGGGAAGGGAGGAATGATGGGACCCCGAGAGATGAGGACGGGACAGAAGTCGGCGAGATCGACGGAAATGGTGAACTAACAACTGTAGACCTCGTCAGAATGGGCGATCGGAGTGGACTCGTCGATTGCGAGGCCTGCATAACGCTATCAGCTAATGCAGGTGAACTGGAAGGGGAAACATTCGTCGACTCGGGAAGGGGAACAGAGGTTGGCGATTTGGCGGATGAGTCCATGACGGAAGCAGGTATTGTCACTAATCTGATCAGGGCATCAACATGATCAACGGGGATAGATGGGAAAGACGAAGCTGAGTGTGGCGCGAGCGTTAGAAGGGCCTCCTCTTCTGGCAAACAAGAACTCGAAGACGAGACATGGGCGAGGGGATGACGAACAGCAGTCCGTTCTTCCACGGATTTTTGTGATTCCACCGCGTGCGTCATCGACGGCTGATTCGTTTCTTCCATGATACTCGGCTCGTCGTTTACCTGCGCAGAAAATGATGGTTTCGCCTCGGCTTCTTTTGGTGGGGGCACCTTTTGGCTAGGCACGAAGGACGACTGGGATCTGCGCAATGCGGGAGCACTAGCTAGGCCATCCTTGTTTGACAGCTGTCGCCTCACGACCCTCGCGCTGGAGTACAATTTTCCCGACCTAAGCCTTGAGGGTTTTATGCTCGGCAGATGTCGGCGGTGTATTTGGCTCTCGGATTTTGCGAGAGGAGAATACACCGGCGAGCAGAGCGGCGAGAAAACTGTCGGGGTCTCCGGAAATGTCTGGTACCCTGCTGACGAGCTCGACGGGTGGAGCGACGAAGCACTTGACCCGGGACTGAATGTCAGGTCACAGTTGAGTAGCTCGCCGTAGTCATGCTCTGATATCGTTGCTGAGGATAAACCATAACCTTGGTCGGAGGAAAGTATACCGCTCGCCAGTGAATTGAACTTGGCTGTGGGAAAGTTCTTAGATTCAGACATAGAGTGAGGCAAAGAGTGTATCATACAGCCTTTTAGAATGAGGCCCGATCCAATAGTCCTGCGTTTCCGCCGTTCAAAATTTGCATGGGTACGCTTGGGTAGCGGTACGTTGCGCGAAGCATTCGCGCCCGAATTAGGGGAAGCACTTGCTACAGAGCATTTAGGCGGCACAAAGTCAAACTCATCCAAGGCGTGGTCGTCAGACCCTTCCTGTGGCGAGTGCTGTGCCGCTACCTCAGAATCATTAGGCAACGGTACCTCGATCGCGGTGATGGGCCCATCAAGCGTGCCATCCTTGGCGATTTGTGTCCACGCCGGGACATCACGCGCATTCCGTTGTGATGTTACAACAGGGACAGGAGGTGAGAGCTCGGCGGACGTAGGTGACGGAATTTCCTGTGTGCGAGACGCTCGGCATGGAATTACAGAACTGATCACTATCTCGGGAGATGTGACGTAAGAATCCGACGCAGGGTATTCCGACTCCGTACTTGCCCCAGATTTGACAGGAGATGGGTAATTGGGCTTTGGCGCGACCAACATCGCGGGTACTGGGGGCACTGGAGGAATCGGTGATGACCTCCCTGAGCCATGTAGGGAGCCGACTTCACCACGGGGCAGTGTCGCAGAGTCCTGACGTACAAGGCCACTTCGATGCCGCGAGTTGTGGCGTTCATTTGATGAAAGTACGAAGGAAGAGCCGATCAAAGCACGCGCAAGAGTAGTCCCAGAGATTGCAGAAAGATTTTCCGACGTTGAAGGTGAAGATGGGTTGAAAGAGGAATGTTTGGCGTTTGGCTGGGATGTTTCGGTGGGAGGAAGTGCGCTTGGAGCAGCTGAATGCCCTATCTGAACATTGGGCATAAGGTCTGCATCCGGAATCAAAATGGGTGCAGGTATCGACTTCTTGCGAAAAGCAACGCCCTTCAAGTTAAAGGTCAAATTAGGTGTCTCGAACTTACGGGTAATGTGTGGTACTTACAGGAGGCATGCTTTCTGAAGGACTAAAGGAAATTACGGATGACGGGTCCGTGTAAGATTCCTGCGCTGAGTTCCTCCGGATTACTGCTGCATTCTGGTCATGAGGAGAGGAACTCCTTCGAAGGAGGTCTTGGGGGAACCACTCCTCATTTGAATTGGATAGATTAAGTTCCACCAAGCGTGAGCACTGAGCGGCCAACTGAGAGGAAGATTCTTCGTTGATGTTGAATACCAAAGATGGCGCAACAGGGGAGGACGCTGAGGAGGATTTTTGGTGCGAATGGGATCCATACGCCTTATTTCCTTTGCGTTTACCAGTCCGTCGAATGAAGTTTGAGAGCATCATTCTGCTCTCCCCGACGACGTCGCTTTAAGGTGGAGTGAGCGGGAAGCGCCGAAGAAAAGAAAGCTAAGACTGTACATACAGAACAGCATAAATGATATTTATGGAACTGGAAACGAAGAAGATCAATATATTTTAAGCGTTCCTAGCAACACTGGCGCTTTGCAATGCAGGAGCCGAACGCTTGGCCATCAAATTCAAAGCCCAGTCGGCCTTCGTGTATAGCCTCGTGAAACCCCAACAGGACCCGTATTTAATCCCGAGCGCAAGTTTGAAGCGATCACATAGCTTGTTGTAGGAAAGGTGCTTGATTGAGGAGATGGCAGTGTCAAGTGTTATGTAGCAACTTACCGCAGAGTCGACCGTAACATTTGTGTGGCACCCATGCCCATCACTACGTCACGTAATGTTTTTGACAAGTCTTTCACATGATTTGTGAGCTTTGCTTGGCCAGTTACTACCGATACTCTCACCATCAAAGTAGACGACAACAGCCTGGTCGCGGTTTTGGCTGGTTGCAGCACACATACAACGGACTCCGGAAATGGTGCCTTGCTCAATCTGACAACTTTCGGTGATACAGTTTCCGATCAGTGTATTACCCCCGTTATCCAAGAACCTAGTACGAAAGGTTGCACAATCTGTGGCCCATCTGATGTGCCATACGACGAGTGTCACGCTGCTTGTGTACAACCAGTCATCCGGAAGGCGTAATGCATCGTGTCTCCTGGGTGGATCCGCATTCCCCAAAAGCGAGCCAATGTCCACCATCAAAGAGGCAGCACGTAAGTCGCTCATATATAATAGGACCGAATCCCCGGTGTTGACGGTGCACGCAGCTGCTAGCGTCTCGTGACCGGCAAACTTGCTCCTAGCAACATCCCACTTTATCAAAATGCACTTGATGCAATGATGTCCGACAAGACATCAGTTAAACATTTGTTCAACCACTGCCACTCGCGCACCGCATCGATATAAAACCAATGTGGAGCCTAGCAATCAAATCACGATTTGGAGCAACACTTGTAGACGTGTCTTGGGTGTCCCAAGCGATGGTGGATGATGGTGGTTGCTGGAACGCTGAGGACTACCACGGCACTTGGTGCTTACAGCTTGATATGTTCTGATCCCCGATTTGTGCGTGTGACGTGACGTAGGAGCTTGTATGTCTCTTCATTTCTTGTTTCCCTCTTTGAGAAACATGAGAAGCTGACAGATTACCTGGATTGATAGAAAGCTTTTTCATGTCCTGATCATCCAGCAACTCTTCAGTATCACTATAGGCCAGACACCCAGCCTGATCCTGACAAGTGTAGCAAATATTCTTTCATTTATGCTCAACCCCCAATTTATACTAAGCATCTGGGAGTTGTATGCTCAAAATGTCCAAGGTGAGGGCATTGATACTGGATTTGGCAAGTTGGTAGGAACAAGCACTCTTTTGGATATTGACATGCTCCATTTTGCAGAGCTTGAGGGCAGGCCAGTTGATGGTAAGGTGGAAATTGCTATGGAAGAACAAGGAACAAAGATCAGTAAACATAAGAATGGGGATAAGCATTAGTGTGTGCTCTGGAGAATGGGATTGAGTTGGATCAGTTGAAGCTCAGTATGCAGTATTAACTTTCTCAATGTCAGAGTGTACAGTGGCTCAAAAAACTGTCCAGATGTTTGCATGTTTTTCATTAAATGTAGTGAACCTCTGTTGCGGAGCCGTCATCCACTTTTTCACTTTTCTCACTGGAGATCTCCGAGCCCGATCCGATCTCAGATCAGATCTAATCTCTGATTCCAATTTAATATATCGTGGCAGATCTCATCAGTACGTTTCTTCCATTCTGCCACACCTCACTCCCCACACGCCGCTTTCATTACTGTCTTACTTCCATTCTCCAGCGGCTGTACCTTACTCTATTTAGTTACATACACTCCCGCACCTGCCCTCACGTAGCACGTGCAATCATGTATATAAGTAGGCACTGAGGACCTTACGTCCCTCAGTTTGATATACTCGAGTTCTCACCTCATAACTCCTGACAACGGTCAACCGAGTTGCTCAACGTCGAGCTCTATGCTCCGTGAGTCCACACGTCTTCAACACGTGCAACAAGCCTCAAGCTTGTACGAGCCCTTCGTTCGTCACTCTTCACCATCCCTCTCGTCACTCTGGACTCTTCCCTTCTAACGTGCCCATTGGCTTGTTTCAACCTCAATAATCCTAAACCCCTAACCCTAACATATGAGAGTATGAAATGTAGTACCTGACACTATATATAGGCCCCCTATTTTCTATTTATTTTCCCATTATTACCATAAAATCAATTACCTCTGCTTGGAGACATAGTACCATCTCTTTTTCTTCTCTTGGCCTTTTATTTAGGGGGATTGCTTCCCAAACAGATCTAGGGAGGTCTATAGTGTGCCAGGTCCTTCAGAAACCCCAACAAGAGCAGGCTAGGCTTCATAGTGACCATCCTTTTAAATCCAATCCAATCAATAAAAGAGCAATTATGCAACAAATTCTTAATGGAGAGATCAAGAACATGGTCCAGGCCATCCAATTCATCAACATCATTGTTGGTACTCCTGCCTATCCTCATACAGTCAGGAATGCCCTCAAGGAAGCCCTATAAAGGCTGTAGTAAAAAAAAGAAATTCTAGCTTTCTTGAAGGACATGGATACAAGGCTAGTTCTTGCTTGTGAGTATCAACATTGGACTATTGAGGACTGAGAGAGGGTTAGAGGGTCAGATGAGACTAAAATTAATAAGGATATGCATGGAAATAGGTGGGTAAGTGGTTGATTTTCAGCAAAGTCCAAGATATAGTTTTGTGTGG
This sequence comes from Sutorius eximius, assembly GCA_038089815.1. Taxonomy (NCBI): domain Eukaryota; kingdom Fungi; phylum Basidiomycota; class Agaricomycetes; order Boletales; family Boletaceae; genus Sutorius; species Sutorius eximius. Next base: position 2,861 of record JBBPLN010000277.1, on the reverse strand, counting down.
AGAAGATTAACTGATGGTTTGGGACTGCAAAGGATGGAATGGAGTGGGGATTTTGAGCAAGAGAGAAGAAAAGATGAATACTGATCAGTATGTGGCCATTTTGAAGCAAGGGTTACTGCAAATCATGAAGAAATCTGAAATTTCAAACAATGATATCAACTTTTAATAGGATAACTGTTATAGGGGTATATTTTTCACCCTTTCTCACTGTCACATGACCTCAGCATGTCGGTAAACTGCTCCCTTGGGATAGAGTCCCAACTGACTCATTAGCTGCCAACGCCACTCACTCGCTAGTCATGCAAGTCATTGTGCTTTGGATCAGATCATTATCTTATCTTATCTCGGATTTATGATCCAATCTCCTTTGTTTGTCCTGGTTGACATAATTATAGAGTCCATACTCCGACATCTAGAATGTCAACCATATGCTACACACACAGGCTAGGGCCAAGGGTTGAACCCTAAGGCTGGGGCTATGTGCTTCCTTTTCATTTCCGCTCACAGCCTTGAGGCTGTAGTGCTTCTCTTCCATTATGCCTCATGCCCTATGCTTCTTTTAATCTCTGCTCCCACAGCCTTGAAGGCTGTATTGCTTCCATTCTGATGCACAGCTGACAGTGGGCTGTGTATTACTTAGACTATATAGAGTAGTGTATCGGTAGATCCAACCACAACATGTACACACCCTTGAGTAGTACTTAAGGGCTAAGACCTGCTCCAGTGAACTCCAGTTTAGTTCACTTGGAGTCTTCCCCACAAGCTCCTTCCTACACTCTTGAGTTATTAGATCTTGCTGGCAACCTACAGCCTTATTTGGCTTCTTGGGTTGTTTCACTTGAACTAAACTCTTTTCACTGTACCTTGCCAGTTTTTACTCTTACTGCCTCGCACCTCTGCATATGCTGCAAGTGCATGTTCTCTCACCAAGGAAAGACATCATAGAAGGCTAACCCAGGCCTTCAGTGCCTTTCGTCGCTCACCAAACTCTCACTCCGTTCACAGCAGTTCCCATATGCAGGGGACGTCCTCCTCACCCATTTTATCTAGCACAGTACCCTGAAAGACTATTCAGGGGCTCCTCGCCAGAGTTAATGCCTGATGACAGTGCCTCGAACATAGAGGACACCTCAGGGAGTGTGAGCAGACAAACACCAATATGCCTCGGCCATGAAACAACTGCCTTCTTAGAGGCATTAAGCGCTTCCTTCAGGCCATCTTTGTTAGGAGATCCCAAAACAGCACATTGGGAGAACCTGTTGAGAGCAGTGGCCATAGGATTGAGATTAGCAGTCCCAGCAGGCTTAGGGTTTCACCTTGATCAGGAATCGGCGCTCCTAGATTACAGCACCACTGTAGACAACCCTCCCCTCAGAGCGGAGTTGGTAGACCCAAATGACACATCCCCAGTTGGCATGCAGCTGACAACAATTATGCCCAGCGAACATGCTCGCCTCCTCAAGAGCAGGTACAACTACCTCGCATCTTATGACTTCAACACTCCGAATGCGGAGTTATTACTTCAGCTGAATGGGCTAGACATAACCGCCAATGTCGAGTTATTGTCTCTAGGAATTCAGATCCCAAAGAGAGAGAGGGAGGAAGAATCCAATGACGAACCAGAGAGGAAAGTTCATCCCAAGAAAGCTTTACCACTACCCCAGAAGATGTACCATCTCCGCGACCGCAGAGCTTTGAAGAAACCAAGTCGTTACCTGTAGTACCATTCCTACACAGAACCCCCTGATCATAATTTAGATCTTCTTACACAATGGCTGCACAAGTCCGAGAACTCCTCTCGCAATCAAACGATTGGTCCATCTTGGTTAACATTCTATGTGAATACTTTGCTTTGCAAGAATCGGTCATCGAAGCACAAAGGGGTGCCCTCCATACCACCCAAAATACCATCACCCAGCTCAATAACGCTGTGGCTACCCAAAGAAATATGGTCGATGCACAAAGAGCCACCATTGACAAACTAAAAGCTAAGATCCAGAAACTGGAAGAGGCCGAACCAATGCAGACAGCCACCACCCCTGGAGCTGCAGCCACCACACTGCCCCCCACACCCTCGTCATCAAAGATTGAGATCTACACAGACTCCGGAACCTTTGAAGGTTCCTATTTGAAATTCAACCAGTGGTGGACAGCCATGAAAGGATGGCTCGCCACCAATAATGCAGTAATACCAGCCTGCTCGTCTAAAGTGATGTACGTGGTCCTCTTGTGAATGCATGGTGCCAAAGCTGGCGAATTCGCACAAGTTAGACTCCCCATGGTGCAAGATGGTACTTACTTGTGGGCAGAACTCGTAGCGAACATGGAGAGCGTGTTTCACACATCCAACGAAGTAGACTTCAATGTTGCCAAAATAGAGCACTTGAAGCAAGGCAACACCAGGATCAACAACTTCTTGGTTGCCTGGGAAAACAAGAAACACTTGTCACATATAGATGACAAATACACACGCTGCCTCCTGTGGCTGAATCTCAGCAACAAGATCAAGGGGGATATGATAAAGTGCAGTGTCAAGGAAAAGGACAACAAGGGCGAGTTGACCCTTAACAAAATGGTTATGGAATCCCACTTATCAGGGCAATGCCTTCAATCCATTGAGTTCCTAAAAGGAAGAACCAATTGGCGAGAAGGTAACGGAAAAGGAAAGTCCTGTGATAAGGACATGATGGACATCGGTGCCACCCAAAGTGGCAAAATGAAATGTTACAACTGAAGCAACCCAAGAAGCTTAGATAAGCTGTAGGTTGCCAGACAAGAGCTAATGACTCAAGAGAATAGGAGGAGCTCGTGGGGAAGACTCCAAGTGAACTAAACTGGAGTTCACTGGAGCAGGTCTTAGC
>JBBPLN010000276.1:0-27706 GCA_038089815.1 Sutorius eximius | reverse complement strand
TAAGACATTGCCAACAGCGAGCAGTGATGGAGGAAAAAAAAAAAAAAAGACAAAAGGACGCCCAGTCCAAAACTGGGTGATAATCAACATCACGGAAGCATTTGCGAAAAACGGTACGAAATAGATCGAATTATCCTAATAATGTTACAGGTATCCTATCCTCCCGGTAACCCAACGATAGGCAGTCTAGATATGTGAGCAAAGGCGCGACTCAGGCGCTGGCAGCAATCACAGGCGGAAACTCCACCGCCTTCTTCTTCGCACCGGCGTTCCCGACACCCCCAACCACCTTGACCCGCCGCGTATCCCCGTCCCCAGGGACCACCTCCGCCTCGAACGGCGTCGGCGGCGCTTCCATCGGCACGTCCTCGGGCTTGAGCGTCAGCAAACCTGGCGGGAGCGGTACCATCGGTCCACCACGCACACCGGGATCCTTGGGGGGCGGCGCGCTCGCCTTGGCTTTCTTCTTCATCGTCGCCGACGGCGCACTCTTGACGATCTGTCCAATGGGTCCCACCTTGGTCTGCGACGCGAGCGGCGCGTCGTCCGGAAGCGTCAACGCGGTCGGCACAGGCGCAGGCGCATTCACAGGTTCCACGCCGAGCATCGGTGCGCCGTGCGGATTGGGAATAAGCGACATACCGAGAACAGGCGGCGGCACAGACACGGGCGGCGCCAACGCGGCGAGTCGTTCCTGATAATACGGCTTGAGCAATCCGATCTGGTCTTCCATATTCTTGGACGTGACGGGGACAAACGGCGGTGGTGGTGGATAGGGTGGTGGTGGCTCGGTCGGTTTCGCCCTGCGTACGCTTGCGTCAGCATTCCGACGCGCATGCAACGATAAAACGTACTTGGTCGTGCCGGCTCCGCTGTCGCGTTTGCCTTTGAGCAGTTTCTTGGGTACGCTCAGGCTCGAGAGACCAAGCTCGGCCGCGATACCCAACTCCTTGAGCCCGAGGAAATCCTCATCAAACGCCTCGGAGAACCCTCCCAGGCCCATCGCGAACGACGTCTCCGACTCCTCGTCCTCCGAACCCGCACCAAAGAGCGCATCGTCATCCAGGACGTCGACGGACGTCGCCTCGCGGTACGCATTGACAAGCTTCTTCTCGAGGTCGGTCAGGCGAGAACCGTGCCGTATGACATCGTCCTTGATGTACCGCTCCAGGTCTTGGACCTTGGTGATTCCGGATTCAAAGAGCACATGCAGAATGATTTCCTGCCCGCATCACACAGCGTCAGCATTCCTTCACAACACCGAGGCCGAAACGAGCATCTTGCGCGCATCTACTGGTAACATCTCACCTCGGGTGTCATCGTCTTTGCATACTTGTCGCAGAGGAATCGAAGCGTACGACCGACGTTGAAGAGGAATTCGGATGTTACACCCGTCAGCACGTCGAGCGCCGAGGCCGAGGCACCTTTGCGCAGAGATTGAGTGCTCGTGTCCCTGCAGCTGACTCGAGCACGCACCTTGAAACCCAGCATGTTCCAGCACCTTGCCGTTCATCCACCGCAAACAGTGCACTGCCCGCTCACCCCCCAACTCGATACCGTCCACGACGTCGCCACCCTTCAACCCCACCAACGCCTTCCACGGCCGCTCATCGACAAACTCGTCCATGGGATCGTCCTCGGTCGTTTCCGGCGGCTCGTCGCTCCCCACACCACCACCGTCCTCGGTATTGAGGTTCAGCGCCGCAAATTTGGCGTGCGTTCTCCGGACACGCTTCAGCGTCTTGATGTTGGCGTTCATGATACCGAGAAGCGTATTCGGTGACGCTGTGGGAGCCTGCGGCTTTTTCTTTAGGCGTTTCCGCTTGGATGGCTTTGGCGGACTTGATTTGGCCTTGGCCTGGAGCGGTGGGTGACTCGACGATGACGCGGGAGGGAATTGGACGAGGGAAGGTAGACCATTGGCAAGCAACGCATCGGACTGCGTGGCGGACCACCAGAGCTCGGTAACATCCCTATTTCTTTCCCTGATGACGCTTTCGTCGTCCGACTCGGGAGGGGTGAGCCGTACGCGTTTCCGAGGTCGATTGGAGATACCATTGCTGAGCAGTTCAAGGAAGGACTTCGCGTTCGGAGGTTCGGTCTGGGATCAAAAGTGAACACTCACGGTTGCCTGCGCTTCAGTCCCTCACGCTCCACCTTGACACCCGTCATCTGCTCATCCTCGCTCTCGCTTTCCCACTCTGGCGTGACGACATAACTGCGTAGCCTCTCGACAAGACCATGATGTAAATGGCCGTTTGCATGGGCAAGGGTCGATGGACCGGGTTCACCGAGTCCATCCAGCTCGATATCAAAGGATCGAAACGTGGCCATTCCCTCGGGGGTGCGTACGAGTGCGGGCGTATCTCCAAACGGGACATCCACGCCCATCTTCTTGGTGGAAATACCCGGGATGGGCCGTACGCCATTAATGGAAGACAGTCGCGTCGCCGGGGTAGCGCCAGGAAGGGACGGGGATGCAGATGGCTTGATGCGATCGTGTGATGCATATCCGTTGATCTTTGGCCGCGCGACGGGCCGGGGAGGGGGAGATGCGGAGAAATCAGGGGGTATAGTCGGGTCGACGCGGTCCTTGCGGTCGGTTATATTCACGAGGAGTCCGTCGGCCTTGTTCTTTAAACGTATCGCGCATTGTCGGAGGGGATGGTCCTGTTGCCAAAGACGGTGACGATGAAATACAATACTGATGAGAGGAATGAAGGAGACGAGAACAATGAGACTCACCTCCGTCGCGTTGTATGTGAAGCAGTTTGACCAAATGAGGTCAAGGTCGTCCTTGAACTCGCGCTTGGACTTGTACTGCTTCGCCTTTACCTTCTTAAACATTGTTTGTAGATCCATGGGATTGGATATCACTGTGAATCCGGGGTATGAGATGAGATGGCGGTATGAGAGGATGGATGACACGCACCGTCATAGTAATCTGGAACGTCCGATTTTGCGACTGGCTTGAGGAACGCTTCGGCGTCATGGTTATCCTTGCAGGGTGGATCAGGATGGACGTTGGGCACCAGACGCGGTGGGTCACACGCACCATGGTGATCGTTCGCAGGTCATGCAACAGTCCCTCGAGCGATTCGTAGAACGGCTCGGATACCTTGTTGTCGTATCCCTGGCGTTGGCAGATACGTCAGCCACCCGTGGCGATAAAGCCAGCGACGCTACGCACCCTGACTTCCTTGACTGTGTTTAAGAGCAGCTTCAGGTCAGGAGTCGCCTGGACCTGACTCTCTGTCAGCGTCCGGAGGAGATTCTGCGGCGTTGCGTGCGGTGAGCTCTGTGTATGCGCGGTGGTGACGAATCGCTCACGTTCATGGTCGCCGAACGCGCTAAGCGCGGTGTGAGTTCAGTGACGCTGTGTGGGGCGAGCGGGACAAGGTGCCTAATTCAATCTCCGCTCGTAACCGCCTTTGTGGACGCGGTCTTGGCTCACTGAATGGTATAAATGACGACGTACACACGACTGGCTACGATCGACGTGTCGCTCGACAATATTAGTACGGCGTCCCGCTGCCGTCGTACGTCGTCGAGTGACCACCTCCGGTCCGAGCGGGTATTCGGGCCGCGGTGGAGGTATAAGAGACGTTCACATTTTCTCTCCATTTCCCTGCCAACATGTCCCTCCGAAAAGTGCTCCCTCTCAACACCGGCGCGACCATCCCCCAGATCGGTCTCGGGACGTGGCTGTCCAAGCCAAACGAAGTCGAGAATGCCGTTCGTCGTACCATCATCGTACATGACGACCCCTGACCCCACCGTCTAGGTCGAGATCGCCGTTCGGAACGGATATCGCCATCTTGACCTCGCCAGGGTGTACCAGAACCAGGACGAGGTCGGTCGGGCCCTCAAGAAGGTCATCCCGTCCGTCGTCTCCCGCGAGGACCTCTTCGTCACTTCCAAGCTCTGGAACTCTTCTCACCAACCCCACCTCGTCGAGGCTGCCCTCGACGAGACCCTGGAGCAACTCGGCCTCGCTTACCTTGACCTCTACCGTGCGTATGGGACGCATATAGCCACCCCCTGTACTGACGAACCGTCCAGTCGTCCATTGGCCCGTCGCGTTCGTGCCCGGCAAGGGTCTCTTCCCTCAAGCTGCGGGCGAGCTCGAGCTCGACACACGAACCTCGCTCGTCGACACTTGGAGGGCCATGATCAAGTTGCGCGAGACGGGCAAGGTGCATATATGCGTTCCATTCTGGGCTCGGCTCATCCTTTTTTCCAGGTCAAGGCAATCGGTGTGTCAAACTTTACCGTCGCCCAACTTAAAGGCATCATCGACGCCACCGGCGTCGTTCCGGTGCGTTCCGCTCCACGTTTGCTCCGTGTCGGTGCTTATCCGTGCCAGGCGGCCAACCAAGTCGAGGCGCATCCGCTCCTTCCGCAAGATGATCTCGTCGCCTACTGCGCGGAAAAACAGATTCACCTAACGGCATACAGCCCTCTCGGAAACAATTGTGCGTTGTTTGGCTCAGTTCGCATGACGAGTTGTTGATGGTTTCACAGTGGTTGGCGTTCCCATGCTCACTGAGCACCCTGTCGTCCAGTCGGTCGCCAAGAACCTCGGTGCCACCGCTGCGCAGGTCTTGATCGCCTGGGGTGCTTACCGTGGTTACTCGGTCATTCCCAAGAGCGTCCATGAAGGTGTGTGACGATCGATCGAAGAGAATGGAAGCTGATGCGTTGCCAGACCGCATCATCTCCAACTTTAAGCAAGTGGAGCTGAGCAAGGAAGACTATGAAAACGTGACGGCAATCGGACAGGGCCACGTTCGACGGTGCGGTCTTTCAAAGCTCTCTTTTGTTGCCGAGTGTTGATGCCAATTCAGGTACAACACGCCGCTGACGTACAACCCCAAGTGGAACATCAACGTCTTTGGTGAAGAGGTCGAGAAGAGCGCAGCCACGCTCGTCAGGATTGCTTAGAAGTCGTAGTTTTTTTTTGAAACGTGTTGTATGAATAAATCTTGTGAAAAAGAATTCCTCGGTCGAAACGTGTCGACGGCGCGAGTTCGGTGATTGGCAGTCGCTTTCCAGATCCGCGTGTGGCATCTTTGCGGGGGAAACGCCTCTTATTTATCCCCCCCTTCCTTCTCTTCCTCCTCCTCCTCCCCTCCGTACACCCATGCCAGGAGGTTCACCGACAGCCTACCTTCTCTGGTCCATCCTCGCTACCTTGGTTAGTCGTTTCAATCCTCACCTTGCTCAAGCCGACCTTGCACCATCGCCAGTTCTTCTGCTTCCACCTCTTCCACCTATGGAGCTACGACAGGTTCCAGTGTCTCAAATGGCACCAGTCCGGCAGGAAGCCCGGCGCATTCAAGCGTTTCATGAGCGTACGACCCTCACCGCGACCTCGACTGCTTCTTACCCCCTGCCAGTACACCTACCTAGCAACACTCATCTGCCTCGTCTTCTTCGCCGTCGTGTTCACCTTTCTCAAGTTCCAGGAAGGTTCGTTCACATGCTTCCCCTTCCCGCGCTTCTCTCACCCTCGGTCCAGGGTTCATGACGCTCGCCAATGGCCAGGGTGAGATCGTATCGTACTCTGGTCGTCCCTCGACTCATCTCCGCGGCTAGTCACGCCCGTGCCCCTCGAGTATTATTCTGCTTCGAACAAAAGATGGGTACTCCCACTCTTGCTCGTGTTCAGCGTCGCATGGACCTGTGAACTGTCCGTCCTCCCTCGCCCTCGTCCGCTGATCGCTCACATATGGCCCCCTATCTAGCATCACCCATCTCGAAGGCAAGCCCGCTCCCGCTCTTACTCTCCTGTTCCGCTGACCGTCCCATGCGGCGCAGAATTCACATTCTGGTTATTCCTCCAAAACCAAGGACCCACCACACGGCTGTGGTTCGAAAGCGGCGAGTTCAGATTCTGGCGCTGGGGTACTCCGCCATCATCACCCGTCTCCGAAAGCTAGGTTCGCTGATTACGCGGTCCTAGGCACACTCCTTGCCTTGATCGGCATGCCGCTCACGACCTTTATCTCGCGAAGGCAACTCGACTCGGTAACCATCAGAGTTCGTTCTTGACCGCGCAGATGTTTATGGCTCTTCTAGTGCCTTGCTTGGACGCTTCTCGTCGGGTCTTCTGCTTCCACCGCGACATCCCTGGCCTTCTGTTACGTTCTCTCACGTTTTCCTGCATTCATTCGCCGCGTAAAGGACGACGGCGCTGCTCCCAATGTTGTTCTTCGGCTCGTCTACTTTTACCAGCTTAACGTGAGTCTATCATGTCCGTGCGCTCATTAATCAACCAACGTTGGTCTAGGCTGGCCGCATCATCTATCGTTTCTTGTTTACCGTTCCGTTGTTTGTATTAGCTCTAGATGGTGTGCAGGGCGACCATGCCATCAACAATAGCGCGTGAGTGTTTGCAGTCATGTGCCTCAGCGATGTCTCATTCCATTTGTATAGATTTTGGCCAGGTGAGTGCCACCGCTCGTCAGGGGATGGGTCGATCATGGCGTTGTTGGGCAGACATTTTGTTGATGATGGGAGCCATCGGATCATTCGTTTCGTCTGCGATAACTCTACTCGTACGTCGTTCCCTCCCTCTGGTGTACTCCGTACTGAATAATAACATCTCAGATTTTTTTCCCCCGTTCCCTGATGGAAGAACTGGGGTTCACGGTGATTGCCGTCGCCAAGTCGCCTTCGTTCATCGACATGAACCGACCCACCGCCATCTCGAACCAGCGCCCTGCTTCTCCAAAGGATCTGGTCATCCCCGTCTTTCGAGCGTCCTCGGAACAACATTCGTCAGATCCAGGGCACGATGCATCACCCGAATACGAACAAGAGGATCCATCAAACGCCGCATGTCCTAATTCGCTCGAAGGAAACATCCGGATGCGGGCATGGCCTGCGCAGGATGCCGATACCCCGAGCTCAGAGTCATTCGTCTTTGATCAGCGATCGAGGAGTCTAGTGCGGTCGCGCTCAGAGGGCCATGGGACGACACTCCACCCCCATGTGAGGACCTTTTGTCGTGTTGTCGTCTGTGATCGTCCCACTGATCGTCGTTGAAGATTCGGGTGTTCCGGTCTCCAATCGGTGGGAAACTTGTCGTCATTCTGGGTTGTGTGCCTTATCGTTCTTCTTGCCAGATATATGTGACATTGAAGCGCTCGAAAATATGCCCGAGCGATGAGTCGAGGCCGCGTTGGACCCGCACCGCGTGGTCACGACGATATGATATGATACCCGGCACATGACCGCCACCTGCTACTGACGCCATGCTGACCGTGCTGATGCCGTTCTGCGGCATCATCGATTCTCGCTCGCCTCGTCCTGTGTATACTACTCGCACCTGCTCCGACCCCTCACGCTTATCTGCTAATCTGCTATCGACGGTGTATTCGTAGTCCTACTTACCGCGACGTGGAAAAGTGAACGCACGCACAGACATCTAAGTTACAGTCACGCTCGTATGATACATGCTTTCGGATCGCGTTTTATAATACCCTTATTTCATTCCCATCTATGGAATCTATCATCTGCTGTCGGTTGACGATCGAATGGCACCAGGGACGGACCGGATCTCTCCAGTATGAGCAACGTGCTTGTTTGTGGGCCTGACTGGATTCGGTGGTCCTGGTCAGGTGGTATAGCCGGGCGTGTCGGCGAGTCAGCTGCCAGTCCCGTAGGCCATGTGGCCCATCTGGCATCTGGCATGTGCCGCGCCCCCGTTACAAAGTAAGTACATATATGGCGGGGTCCACACATACGATCTTTGTAACGTGTAGCGTAAAACTTTCTCTGCGCGCCACGCGCCGACGTCGATGGATTTTCGTACCAAATGCGGATTCGGTCGATTGTGGACTTGGTCTTGTGTACGTATCCACGGGAGAATCCGAGGCATGTGTTGGCTAGAGTTCCCCCCATGCCCAAGTTGCCAATATGACGCTCGGTGATTTGGGTATCAGCTCCCAGCTACGGTTGTCGTGAGCCATGTACATGTATCGTATCATGCCAGGATCGTCACTTTTTAGTCACGGGCGGTCAAGAACGTACGTACTGTTGGTAGTAGTAGTTACTCGGGTGCGCGCATGACGATGATGATGATGATGGCCGCGAAACGTGATGGTGCGCCTGGACCAGGCCCGGACTCTTTGTCTTTGTCATTTCAATTACGTGGGGATGTCAACTCTAATGCAACGTGACGTGTTCAACAGATTGGCAAGGTCGCCGCGAGGTCACCGATCAAGGGTTCGTTGCTGTTCTGGGTTCAATGGTACGCGTTACACCGTTCGGTATCGAAAGGGGGGAGGAGGGGAGGAGCGTAAGTGTCTTCCCACTCATGTGATACGCGACAACGACTTGGGGTGCCTCGACGCTCGGACGAGGTCGATTGCTACGTTTGCTTGAGATGTAGTGCGCGCTCCTGGCGTCTTGCGAAACGAAAGATGGCGATGGCGGATCGCGATACGGTTGATGGATGGACATATGGCGTGAGATGTCTGGTGGGCGGCGCAGCCATGGCCACGTTCCGTCTCAGCCACAGTCGTCATGGATCATGCATCGTGCCGACGGGGCATCGCCATGCATCATTCCTTTACCAGCGGCGGTCGCCTACGAGCGTGTTGCACACGCAGGGCCAAACGTATGTCATCGCGAAATACCTGGTCGGTCCCTGTCGTTTCGGGGATACCAACTCTAATGTGACGCTTCCGTTGAATGATCGAACTCGAAAGAAAAAAGAGGACGTTGGACGGCAGAACAAGTCGTCTTTTCTGTCCGCCGTAAATATAAATAAATAAGCAAGCCGTGCGGGGGTATGCACGATGAGCGCCTCGAGTGGCGGCAGTCACATCCAGGGCCGAGCACACGGAAAGACCACGTCTGATAGGCATTCGAGCCACCGTGCGATCGACGGTTGACACCGACAACCAAATGACCACCTGCCGAGCACGTCCACGTCCACATACCGGGCACGCGGGAAACGGGCATCGAGCACCGTGAATTCAGGGAGGCACGCCGTGGAGCCGAACAGTAGGGAGGATACGTACCGAATAAGGTTTTGTGTTGGACCGAGTACCGAAGGTATGGATGTCGTAACTCGTCGGCGTCATCACCAACAAGGAGGTGCGGTTACTCGATGGAATTTTTATTTTCCCGCTGGGTCCGAGGGGCCGGACGCCCATCGTGACGCACTTGAGTCTGAAATTCAGTCCAGTATTTCTCGGAAGTGATGTGGAAAAAGGCAAGAGTTGTCGTTGTCAGGCCCAGGACGGGATCACCAGGCACTTGGTCTCCCGAAACCAGACCTAAAACGTCGAGATCGGAAAACGGTCGCTCTGATCCTAGGAAAAACAGTACCGTTGAAATTCGAAGCGGTGAAGAGATGATAAAGGCACCTTCGTCCGAGTCCACGGGTGCGAGGGCTATACAGTTCGGTGCCACATGCGCGCTTGTTTGTTGAAAGTCCTTTGAGTCGACGTCCACGAAAGGAGAGCCCCTCCTGACCGGGTTTAAATTTTTAATGTTTGCGTTCCTGTGTATAGTGCCTGTGATTTGAGCACATGATGATCGGATCTTTGACTATTTTTTCCCCCGTTATACGAACGTCGGATGTGACTGTTGGTCTCACCTGAGATGAGGGGGGAGTACAAGTTGGTCATTGTTAATCCAGACTCTCGAAACTGGAAAGTTCAAGATCCGGGCCGTGCTGTGCCGACTGCGCCGAGAGATCTTGCAAGATCCAAAATACTTATCGAGGGCATCCTCCTTGAAACACATGAGTCAGCCTCATCTTCTGGATCTTGCTCATTAGTCAGGGTGGACTCCACTTGCCCGGCGTAGTTATGCAATGACACGGCCAAGACTTTGTTTCTCCAACCGCCACAAAGCTTCCGCCATGACGGCACGTCGATTGGGTGACTCTGAGGAAGGCGTGGTGTTACGGTGACCCTGCAAAAAAATTCAAAAAGGTTCAGGATCATAACCTGCTTACCGCCGAGGAATGTGCGCCTTGAAGTGTCTCATTTGCGACAGGATCACAGACCGAGTTCGTCCGCGAGTTCAACCGAGGTCGATGAACGTCCGGAAGACAAACGAACGTGACATTCGACGGATTTTCCATTGGTGGACACTGATCTCCCACACGGTTTGTTCTGGAGAAGCAAGCCGTTCGCGATCCAGTGGAACGACGATATGCCACGGAATAACCATAGCCGAACCAACGTCGGGCCGATGACTTCCAGAAGCTGTAACCTGGATCAAACAGCAAGACGGGACAAAAACAAGACAAGAACGAATACTCCACCAATCCCAATCCTGAAACTAATTCGAGGTGCGGGGACACGCGATGGTCCCGTCCTTCACGTCAGACGGCCTTGGTAAAGCCTTGCTTGGCACAATCTCACGACTGAGCGGAAGGCTGACCAACACCATAACTTGATCAGCGACCAACGACGAGCAAGGTCGCTCACACAAGGTCTGGGAAGCCAATGGCCAAGTAGGCATAATCTCCCCGAAAGTTTTCTGCCAAGTGACGGACTTTGCTGACCCACTGATCTCCCCTCGATCACTTGGCTCTGACACCTGGCCTTGGCGTGTCCACACGACCTTGTGGTCGAGTACAGGTACCAGAAGCTGATAGAACTTGTATTCAGTGAAGACGCTGATGGGAAATATGGAGTCACGCGCGTTGGGATCGCATCGAAGGCTGTAAGAGAACGCAAATTGCAAACCGCTGGGTCGAGCTGATACAGGTAGGAGCTTGTCTTCAAGATATGTTACAGATTGCAGGGTCAACCACAGGAATGCAAACTCACTCAGAGTATCGGCATATCAACGATGTCCCTCACCCAGGCTGTCACTTTACGCACGGATACCGTCTACTACCAACTCAAACGACTGAGTATCTTCAAACTCCGAACGCCAAGTCGGCGATACAGCGACGTTTAATGTGCGTCTCTGGCGAAAGGCGTGAGATGACTGTCGCCACTGCTGCACTGAGTGACTACCACTGTGCTGATGATCTGGAATCAGGTAAGCCAGCGTGCTTACATCAGGCTGTCATACATGCTGCAACGCCCCACAGTCATATTTATATACCCCATGGCATGTCGAGAGGCCCCCATAACGGTGTCGTTCGCCTCTTTCAACCAAATCCTTTGATTCTGCAAAATGATGTCTCCGAGGTGGTTGTGAGTCCCCTTCGTTGCATCAGCTCCTTCAGCTACTAACCTCGTGATAGGTTTGGGTTGGTCCCTGTGGTGTTGGCCCTGTCCGTCTTCTGGCACATGCCAACCCAAGACCCAGCTCCAGGTCCACCCTCAACCGACCCAGCTTGTGCAAACCCACCCATGGACCAGTGTTCTTTCTATGCCAATTGCCTCGAGTCCAGATATCATTGTGGTCCTGAAGGATACCCCATTGGTTATGGCCAACGTTTCTGCGAGAGATTCTCCCAGAGTCGTGACCTGTTCGATGCTCGAGGGCAACAATGGATGATCGGTACCATGCATTGCCTCCAAGAGGCACTCGTCGGGAACGCCATTGACGCGACTCCCACGACTTGTCAGGCACTCAAGGATCAGGCATTTGCTTCCCATGCGGGGTGTTACGCCGCCAATGGGTTTTGTACGCTAGGCGTGCATGATTGGGCGGCTTTGTTGGAGATTGTGAACACAACAACGGTGTTCTCGACCTGGGACACGTTCAAAGCGAGCATTCAGACGGTGGGGAATTGTGCAGAGTTCTATGCGTATATGGTGGAGGAGGGATTGTTCTAACTCCTGTCAATCCATCGGTTGTGTCGGATCATCATGTAGAATGGAGAATGACGTCACGCCGTCGCTAATAAACCTTGCTCGTCCTCACTAGTAGGTCATGTCAAGGCCATCCGTCGCTCTGGGCACCAGTAAACCGTCCTTGGTGGGCATCACATGCGACGCACATTCTGCAATGGGAGGTTCCATCGCAGCAGTGATACAACCGACTAAATACCAAGAAAGACAACGATATAGAAGTACATGATGGACATATTAGTACATGCTAATCACCCGCAAGAAATACAAACTTCGAAGCATTGCAAGATCATCATGAACCACAAGAGGGAAAACAAGCAAAGGACCCAAGATCATCGCGACGCACCCAACCATTGTGTCGTTGCAGCAAGACAAACCCCACGCCCTCAAGCATCAAGTTCCTCATCAGCCTGGCTCGCAGGGCGAACCTCACCCTTCGCATCGACGACCCACTCGGCCTCCCGGATCCTCAGCTCCATCGGAAGAGTAGTCAAGTTGAGGGTGAAGATCGTCAACCCATGCGGTTTGCGAACTCGTGATTCCCATCCATGGGGAAGCCGTTCTTCCGAGAAAATCACCCGAAGATCATCCACTCGGCTACCAAAAATAGTCGGGATCGTCGACGTGCTGTACAAACCAAGGAATGAGCACATGCTGGTCAATCGTAAAAGGGTCGGTGGAGATGAAAGGACGTACTTGGCGCTGCTAAAGAGTCTATGGACGAGTCGGAGGCTGTAATCTTTGTTCGTCGCCTTACACTGAACCCGACGCTTCCCTAGAATGCGAGAGAGATCTTTGCTGGTGAGAAGTGGGTTGCCGTCGACGTCCTTTCCTGTAGCAAAGGAGAAAAGCTCTTCCATGAAAGGAGGATGGGTCACAGCCTGATTGGGTTGCAGCGCCGTATCAAGTCCTGGTAGGAATCTGGCGATAAGCGATCGCACTGGGTCAGTAGCGAAGAATTAAATTAATCGCTTACGGGTGAGGGAGGCGTCGTGTTCAATTCCATTATGCAAACTGATCTCCTCTAAATCAAACGAGTCCCTCTTGTAGCTTTTCTTCAGCATGCGAGCAGCATTATGGCATACAAAGTAGGAAAACGAGGCGCTAAAGTTGAAAGTCACATGAATCCTTTCCGGAACGTCGGTAAACCTGATGTCTCTCCCATTGCGCGGAATAATCCCTGAACGCATTCAAGCGAACGAAGCAGAATGATCAATCGGGTCTATCAGGTAGCACAGCGGCCATTGCAAAGCGTAGACGTACCGTGGTTGGCCATTGCATTCAAGCCAGGGCAGCAACATCGACTGTCGCCTTCTCGTGGTGGTCTGTACTCCGGCCAATGTCCTCCATAGCCTGGATAGCCCTCGGGTGTAACCTTCCCAACAGGGCGACTAAACCGGACGAGGTTTCCTAACGTCAGAAGAAGATCCCAGGTGAAGAGGGTCGCATCCACAAAGAAATTGGAGATGAAGCTGAGAAACCCCATTCTACAGAGTGGAGTGCTCGTCGGGTTTTGGGGTAGTCGCAACCCGAGGGCACTCTGATAAAGAGATAAGGAACAAATGGGCGTCCGAACGATGCACACAATGGTCTTACAAGTTCCGTGGAGTGGTTTTTGATTGCGCCGATATAGATGAAACGAAATGAAGTCACGGCGTTTCACGCACACTTGGTCAGCGGTCGATGTGACCAGATATAGTGTCAGAGAAAGCACCCAACGAGCACTTCCTTTGCGTCATCCAGTTTTTGTTGGCACGTCAGCGGAGGTCCCCACCTGCTTAGTTCTCTGTTCGTCGTTAGAGTCGCTAGTGTACCCTAGGCGTTCAGTTTCTGCATTCAAGTCGTTGGATTGTGCGCTGCAACTTACACATCTCTTGTACGACGTTACCTCATTCGTAGCAGGTCGAGCCTCCACTCGACGATCCCGATCTCCGGCTTTTGCACGCGTTCAATCGGATCCATCAACCGGTCCTTTTCTTTCTCTTGCATCCTTGCCGCCCACGAGTCTACGGGCTGCTCCGGTTCAACTCCAGACTTCTTCCAGATCTCCTCTATTGCATCCCGTAGCTCCGTGTCAAATGCGCTGAACTCTTGCTGTAGAGCTTCGCCCTCCGCGCGGTGCGCCTTTGATAATTGCAACAGATGGGGCAGTATTTTTTTGGCTTCGCCTACGAGCGCTCAGTATCGTAGGTCTAGGGATCAAGGTGGTTCACAGAAGGCGTACCTTGAGTCACCATCCACCTCCCGACCAGTTTTGAGATGGACTTGAGGAGGTATTCTTCCTCGTCCACCGTGCCTTTTCGCCCGGACCCGATCTTGCGTTCCATTTTTCTCTTTGTCTTGGAACTATGCCTTGATGCAGAGCGTCCATAAATTATGTTCAATCCTGATGGGTAGGGAGTTCGCTCACTTGGATGCCTTGGACGTAACAGAAGGGGCGGCCGTGTACCTCGTGAACGCTGTCGGCGCCATCGACACGTCCGTCATCACGTCTACGTTGTGGAGATTCGTGTCCTCGGTGCCATAAAACGCATCTGTGCAGTCCATGTTATTGATATCGTTCAATTCAGAATAATCAGATGGAAAAGGTGCACCTGGCTGCTCTACTTTTTTGACACGAAGCTCTTGCAGTCGAGCAACTTGTTTGCGAAGTTGCTCACGCATCTCTACAAGATCGTCTGCGAGCTGAGATCGAGTCTCAAGTGCTCCTGGGAGTATCACGTCCTCGAGAAGCTCGGATGTAGAGTGCAATGACACCTATCGTGAATGAGATAAACGGAGTACCGACCAGGAGACGCTGATGCTCACAATCCTCCGTGCCTCTGAGAGTTCATTGCCCTGGACGAGAGCAATGACTCCTTGCCGAACGTCACCAGCGTAATCGATGAACACTCGTGCCGCTTCGAGGTACCGCTTCTTCGATGAAAGCTCCTCTGTAAACAGCGATAAGCTGGGCAAGTCAAAGTACACCACTAAACACGGACCAGCGATGCGATATGCGATCTCTTTGACCTCCTCCTTAGGCACGTTCACCCTTGTTGAGACATCGAAAAGCTCCTGCCATTCCAGTGCCCTCTCGTGCGCGACCATCGCCTTCCGGAAGTCATTCGCTTCGCTAAACGCTAATAGTTTCCGATGAGGTTAATCTCAGCCCAACTTCGAAAATGCCATCGCACCTAAAGCTGCCTGTTTGTAATCCCTCCGCTCGAAAAGCCAACTGCCATACGCGGTTAGGACGGCCTCGAGGATATATCAGTCCGATATCCTTTCAGGGCACGGGAAAACCCTACCTGGTGTTGTTCCGATCCTTGCCAAATCGCGAGCCCTTCCTCATATAGCTGGTGCCGCTCGATGTATTCAAGAGCCTCTTGGAAATGATCAAAGCCTGCGAAAGGTGTGAGCGAGCAGCAAATTTCGATTACTTCGCCCAACCTGCAAGGTTGAGGTTTAATAGCGCTTTCCCATATCTTCGAAGATGATCGTCGATCCTAAAGCGCTGGTAATATTGCGGGAGCGCTCTCAATTCTCGAAGGAATGGGAGATATTCTCTCGGATCCTGAAACCAAGTCAAGTCAGGTGAATCCCATCAATTAAAATGAACGGAGGACCTTTTGTGCATGTTGGGCTACCATCAATACCAGCGAGAAATCATACATTCCGAGGGCAGTGTCGAAGAGTCTGTCGGCATCCACAAGGAAAATCACATATTTCACAGCATCCTCGACCAGATCTGGCTGCGAATCTGACAAACACGCTCGGCGTTGAAAACGACGCACAGGATCAAGAAACCACCCACCTCGTAGATGAAGCAGCATGGAGAGCGCCGCCTCGTGATCCGGTGGTGATTTGACCACATGTGCGGTCAGAATAGAGTTAACGTACTTTGTGATGTCCTTTGTTTCAAGTTGATGACGCACGGCGTCGCATACGTCAGTGATCGCCTTTTGCGCGAGTTGGCTCCGTCTACGCAGATCAGGGACAAGGCACTGGACACGAAGGGGAAAGAAGACTGACCCGATGTTAGTTAGGAATAAATTAATGTAATCGACGTCCTGGACTTGGTCGACAAATTCGGACACCCCTGCCATAAACGCGCCCTGGCTGTGTTGCACAATGATACCGAGGTCGATTCGATGTTTCCTGCATGACACGAAAGCCTTTTGCCATCGCCCTCTGTGACCAAACCGAGTGTAAGGAGCATCACGTGGTGCGAAACATTGTCTACGCACGAGTCAAGATCAGCCTTCACGACTTCCATGACCAAAGGGCGAGGGTTGATTGTCTCCAGGTTCCCTCTTGGCATCTGTAGCACCAGGCTCATCGTACTAGGCACAACCGTCACGATTCTGGAACCCCGCTCTACGCGGCGCTTCCATGTCTCGTCCGACAACTGCGTAGTTGAGGCCTCATTTACTAGAGACGAGTCATCCTCTCCTTTCTGCAAGTGTTTGGCCAACGTCGTGACGGGAACGAATTGGGTGTCGTGGGCTGCAGTAGTGAAGATCACAAACCCCGATGCGATAACGAAAGAGTTGGCGTTGTTTGCGAGTAAAACTGGTTGCGACCCTGGAGCGACGCAGTATAATTTGCCCGAATGTGCAAGGCCGACAAACAATCGAGTGTCATCCACCAAGAAACATGTCGCCCAGAAGCATTGCTCTGGAAAGATACAGAGTGGCGCAACAGTGTCTTGAACGAAATCCACTGACAATAATGTCAGAAAAATGAAGACGCAAACCCCAAAGTGACTCAACCCTCAAACACCCCTCCGTTAGTGTCCTGCCAGACTGGCGGCGGGTGGACGTAACTTGCAACGAGTCGACCATTACCTCCCGGCATTGTCACAAGGAAAGATTCCTCCTCGAGTTTGCCGGTATTGTCATTAGCGATAGAGATCTCGTGAACGGAGACATGGTCGGAGCCTCCCTCTGAACCAAGCAATACCACCCTCACGATGTGCTTTCCACCTTCGGTTACATCAGACACGAACGCTTGCCTCCAGAATTTTTGTCTATCGTTTGGACCCATCGCCCAAACAAGTGTGGGATCCATCACCTTTGCCTTTCCTGGTCCCATCCTCGTGTTCAACGACCAGACAGAAACTCGGCCACTCTGCCACACGGAAGCTAAGAGGTCATTAGACGGAGACAATGAGATGTGGACCGGTGTCTGCAATGAGGGAGTCGGAGTCCCAGCGGAAGGGGTGAGTGAGGATGTCTTGAGTTGATAGGCTGACATCGGAGGAGGAACATTCTGGGTGCGGAAAGGTGTGAGCAGAACTTCATCTGTTACGACCGAGTCAACGGTAGCCGTGTTTCAACGAGATGGTGACAGACCTCCGTCGACGACTCCAATGGTACCAGTAGCATTGGCACCGGCGCAGGTATCCCATGTGAAAGTTCTAGAGACGAGTTGGGCTAGAGAGAACCGAATTGAACATGGACGTGCAAAAACAGCCGCTGAAAGCTTACATGCGGTCGTCGTTAGCAACTTCAAAGAGGTTTCTGGATGCCAAGCTACGCTCGTAAAGTGGTTAACGCCAGGAGCCCAGAGCTCTTGTTTGAGATACCTGATGATAGTTCCAGGAAGGAGTCAACAAAGGAAAAGACATGAAGTAACTGACGATGCTACCAGTGGTAGTTCCCGGTCGTCCACAGCTGCACAACGTCACCGTCCAACCTCTCGATCCATACTGCGAGGACAGCGGAATCAGGAGACCATACGAGGTCTTTGACTTTATATCCCGATCCGTCGTCCTCGAGTGGACGTCGCAGACTAAAGTCGCCGTGTCGAAGGCCGTTTCTCTCAAAGAACACGACATCGTATTTGCCGCTTTTCCGAACATCCCTGGGTCCCGACCGGACCTCGTTTTGCGTCGATGCGATCAAACCACCATTCGGTCTCCACGCGGCGCTTGCCTCGAGACCTGGTACAGTCTCAGAAGTCGACTGAAGACGACCTTCGCGAGAATACACTCTGATCATGCGTCGCGAGCGAGACGACCGTGAGGATACTGCAAAGTAGGCGCCATCTCCACGCCATGTGATACGCGGTCGGCCATCGTCAACAGGACTCTCATGTTCGACCTTTGTTTGATCCTTGTCGGCTTTGAGATGGGCCCTGCCGATCGATCCGTGGAACTGAGTTTCTTTCGAACCCCAGCCGACATTTATAGGAGAATCTGAATCAAAAATATTTATTAGATGCTCGGTAAGAATGGAAGCCAATCTTGCCTTCCCCAAATTCGCTCGTCTCAATTGGGACCTCTGACAGAACATCAAACGTGGACGTCATTAGAATTACGTTGGTGTCTACACCCATGGTTATATCGACCATCCATGAGAGAGCAGAGAGATCAATAACGCACCGGTAGTCACGACCAACAACGAGTCTTCAGGGCTCCAAGCCACGGCTGCGACTCCCGACTCCACCGTGCCCAGGACATCAGCACCTCCCTGAAACGTTGGTTAGGAAGAGGGTAGATGCGCCCAAATCGCTTACTACAAAGTCCCCAGACTCATCAAGCTCCCACACCACGATATCTCCCGCAAGTGTCACGAGCACGAGCTGATTGGACTCGGAGAGCACCCTGAGGCTCGCTATCCCAGGTTTCGGGGAAGTATACGACCCGCAAAAGACGAAGGAACTATTTCCAGGAGTAACATCCGACGTTCTCCAGATCAAAATTTCTCCTCGCGATGACGACGTCCCAGCAAACGTGGCATTCCGATCTAGGTCGAATGCGATCGCGCTGAGGAGGGCAGCATCGTCGTCGGATATTGGGCTCGAGAATTGTGCCACATCTTCAGCCCGTAAGATGGATATCTGGACAGTAGATAGCGTTAGATTTCGCATCAGGACAACGTTGCATTGAAAGTTGAGACTCAACGTGACGAACGCGGGCCTTCTTACTAAACCCTAACCTTAATCCAAGTCTTGTTTCTACACGACCAAGTGCTGAGTCGTTCGAGATGGCACCCTCGAGAGCGAAACAAGAATCTAGAGAGCCCGTGGCAGGTCCTTCAAAACAACGATCACAGAAAAAAGCTAGGAACCACCCGTATCACAAGCCACGACGATCAACTCACGAGGATGCGCTTCCTGGCGTTCAAAAGCTCAAATCGGCGCTCCGGCAAACAAAACGACTGCTCGCAAAAGATAGCCTAGCAGCGGACGTGCGGGTAGAGACAGAACGTCGCTTGAAAGCTCTCGAAGCTGACCTCGCTCGCGCCGAGCAATCTCGAAAGGAGCGGCAATATGCCACCAAATATCATAAAGTCAAGTTCTTTGGTGAGTTTGTCGCAGTAGACGACGGGGGGTGACGTTGAGCGAGACTGTCCACTTGCATCTAGAACGCCAAAAAGTAGTCCGGAAAATAGACCAGACGAAACGCAGTATAGTGGCCTCGCAGGGGAAGAAAACGGAGAAGCTCAAATCGGCGCTGGCTGATCTGAGGGTGGACCTAAACTACATTTTGGTAACTCGACACGAAGCTCCTTCATCTCGACCACTGACGACGGTCTTAGCACTATCCCAAAACCAAGAAATACGTCTCGTTATTCCCTCCCGAGGTCCGCCGATCTGGTGCTGCCACTACACCGGTTGCTGCATCGTCGGACGACAACGACGAACGATCGAAAGTGCGCGAAATGATACGGCAACAGATGGAACGCGGAGAACTAAGCGCCGAGCCGGAAAATGAACTAGGGAACCTCGAGCAAGAAAACAAACGATCGGTGTCTAGCCGAAGAGGAGCGGACGACGTAGCACCTTCAGTCAAGCCTCGGACTCACACTGATGGTGTTGAAAGTGATGATTTCTTTGGAGAGGATGACGAAGAGGACTCTCAGCAAAGCGAACTTGAAGCAGCCGGCTCTTGACTATCGATGACCTCATACGTAGCCATGTACTAGGACCATACCGACCTACCGTGCCATTTTCAGTGATGCGTCGTATGGCGAAGTTCCGGAGGTCACTCTTTGACCCTGGAGCAGGTCCGTGTAAAGCCAGATATCGTTTTCTCCGTGGTTATACTCCGGGTGACAACGTCCAGCGTCTACCAAGCAATGTCGAATATCGTACATGATAGTACAGCCTGTACAGGAAGGTCCCCGACGAAAGAGCCTACGTACAAACAACGCGTAAAAGGGGAAATGCCAAAATGCGAAGAGAATGAGCGATTAACGGATGTGATGCATGGTGGAGAGAACATGTACAACAGGACAAGATATTAACGCTCGAACGAAAATAGTGCGACGATGGAGATACATTTCTGGAGGTGGTGGTCATTAGCATCTTTCAACCAATGAACCAAAAAAGGTCCGCACATTGAAGTTTAATAAGCCGCGTGGACCTCATCAAATCCAGTCGGGACATCAGGAAATGGTCTGTCCCCCAGCGGTGCATTGTCGCAAACGGCTGATTCCCAACAAAGGTCCGCGTACGTTTCTAGGGGCGCGAGCACAAGATCCGCGTCTACCCCTTCTAGCCAATCAGGGATATAATCCCCGCTGTCACCCGAGGGCACGACCCTGCGCAATTCCTCGTGAAAAATAGCGAGGAGAAGCTCTTGCTGGGCGATAACTTGGCGGACGTCGCTGGAGCATGAGCTTGCGTATGCCGCGGTGGTGATTTCGTGGGCCGTGACTGGTCCGGCGCTGGGCGACGGTGGACGGAACCAAGGGCTGTCCGAGGGGATAGTGACGTATTGCGCGTCGTCTGAGAGTGACGACTCTGAGTGACTGTCATCGTAGGACGATTTGAACACTTCTGGAGCCCACGTCGTCGCGTCCAAGCAAAACGAGACGTCGCTTTCCGACTCGAACTCGTCGGAGAACGGTGAATGCGGGTAACAGTTTCTGAACGGATGCGTAGCGAATCTGAACACACCAGCGTCGTCAGAACCGTTCGACTTGATGGCGGGTGCATTAGCCTGAGTGAATAGTTAGTTACGATTAGAAGAAGCGACGAAACTTACGCGGTCAATCCCGTCAATCCATGCCTTGATGGTTTCGCCGTCCCCATATAGTTGTTTGCCCGGCAAAGGGGACGATTTGACATCTAGAAAGCAACGAGATACCACAGAAAAAGGGAAAATAATGTCTATCATGTCCGAGTCTTGACCAGCAGTGCGCAGACTAGAATGTTGGAATGTCATGCTGGTATATACCAGGGAATCATGAAACAGGTACAGCGAAGCACAGCTACGCGGGAGCGGAATGCTTTGCTTCTCTACCAGGGCGGTCTTTATGCGTACGCAGAGCCAGGGCGCGATGAGGACGGGGAGACATCAAACAATAACTATTGTTATGGGAGCATGTCCGCGGGGTCACGTGAACGGAGCTTGTAGGTCAGTTATAACAATAACTCGTACATGCATGAGTAAAACGAACTGGAACAGGAGGCACGGTGGCTGCAACAAGGTTCACTGAGGGCCGAGCTCCGAGTGAAAATTCACAGGCTAACCGCTGTGAGGCGACTGGGCGATTATTGTTTCTTCCTGGGAGGGTGTACTGCTACAACCAATTTTGTCTACGCAAAGTCACTGTCATGAGAACAAAGAACGTGATAAGCGGTCGACGACTGAGCAGAGTGATCGTCAAGACAACCCCTCACAATCAGCGATAAATAGCGCTTTGGGTCGCTTGCAGGATGCAGAGTGCGGGTCACCCTCGCTTTTCCAATATCCAGGGTTTCAGGTAAAGTCTGCCCAACGATAAATTGTGTCTTCCTTCTGCCATCCTCACTACCTCTCCGAAAGCATCCCAACAACGCTCGTGCATCTGGTCTCTTTCCATTCGCTTGATATCGCGTGCGCGCGGTGAGGCAGGTACACTTGACTTGGTCGAGGGCGCTGCTTTCGGATTCCATGCATGCTTTGAGCCGGAATAATACTTGCCACGGACCCAGGCAACATGTGCCTCTCGAAGTTTATTCATGTTGGAAATTGCTCGATGGGGGACTCCACGATAATGTGCAGAGTTGAGCAGGAGGCTCAGAGTACCATCCACTATGACAAGTGAGATACCGCAAAGAAAGGATGGTTTCTCAACCCACTTCGTTGCTCAAAGGTATTGAGAAGATGCTCGCGTCTCATCCTTTCCGAGGGCGAACGCTGTTCGCTCTCAAGGTCTCCGATGACTTGTGCTCCAGCGTCAAAGACAGGGCGGAACAGCTGGCGAAGCTGCTTTCGAGCCGCATTCTGGTGTAGAACTGACGCGGAGGTTGCACGCAAGAATAGGCGATAGAGAGAAGTAAAGGTAGGAGGTAACCTGTGCATTCCATGCGACACGAACGAACGAGGTCAATATCGGATCACGTGAAGACCTTAGTATGAGTTACACCTTTTAATACGACCTATAATTTAACTCGAGCTACAATACAAACCCCCCGACTTGGAATGCAGTGTCCAGGAAACGGCTCCAAAATGAAATCATCCCACGTTGCAATGGTCAGTTTTGGGTGCTACCACGCTTTCTCAGAACCTGCATGCCGCCTCGTGTACAGCAAGGTGCTTGATGGCCAATTTTCTTGGGGGAACCTGTTGTACGATAGGTAACGTGAACGAGATGTCGTACGAAACAACCTTACTGATATCAAGACACCCTTTTGCCATGGCACAACGATCTTGCGTGCCGTTTGAATGACAAAGGTGGCAGGTTCCATGCTGTCCAGCCCGATGGTTGGTCTGGGTCCTCGGTGAAAATCATTCATTGATCGCGAGTGTAAAATCTGGACCCACGATCAGCACGTGCTTCCCTACAGGTCGAGCGTGCATTCGTACTCACCGGTCTCTGCATCGCCTAGGAATTAAAAAGGTGTGTTATGATGGAGCGTGATACTGAACAGATAATCTCACTTCTAGGCGGACCTTGCTATATATACGGTAAGTCCTATTCAATTGAGTTGTGGAGGCGCAGTGCCGCCAAAGCGGGGGTGGTAGAATGCTTCGGGGACAATGCAAGTCAATGTGGTGGCGTCAAGCGTCACAATGGGACGCTTTCGTACATCAATGACATGGCCTCCCTCAAAGCGACTCTGGGCAACAACGTCCACACCACGAGTTGTGGTCATGGATACGCGCTCTCTCCTTATAAACACAGCTCCTTCAGTTCCGTTCTTCTCGTCTTCTATCTGACACATCTTCTCCGCCCTATCTTCACTTATCTGTGATCATGGCCCTTGCACGCTACCAGTCCATGGACGCTCAGCGGTTTGATCCCATGCGCCGCAAGGTAGTACCTGACCACCACCTCCTCTTGCCTCGCGGCTCATCTTTCTCTCAGAAGACTCCTTCTAACCTCTCTATTTCCTCGACGAAAAAGGACATGGGTCAAATTCTGCGGCGGGTTTCTCAACCCGAACTCCCCCAAAACGGCGTCGGCGGCATCTGGAGTGACCACGAATTGGTCCTCGTGCCTTTAGAAGTCTCCTCTCACAGAGACTCCATCGGCTCCATCCTCGCAGAGTCTGTCTCCTTATCCACATCGGATTCCACCACATCGGAGACCTCGTCCGCCTCCTCGTCTACATACTTTAGCACCTCCTCCCCGCCCACGCCCACCAGCGGGCTGGATTCGTCCCCCTCGACTTCCTCCGCCCCAGAAACGCGTCATATGGACATGTTCGACCGCGAGGACCTCATCGTCACTCGCACCATCATCCGCCCCGCCGCGCACGCCTCGCTACGGGGCATGTTCTCCAGGCCCTCGAGCCCAATGGTCTCGCGCCCTACGAGCCCGCTCTCCCGACCCAACACCCCCGTCTTCCAGGCGTTGAATTGTTTCCGCCCCAGTGCTTTTGAGAGGGAAGTCGACGATATGGAAATAGAGCGCGCAATGGTCGCATCTCAGCCGGTCCTGCAGGTCATCGTCACACAGACGCGCGAACAATACGAACAAGACCTCGCATTTAAAGAGGTCGTTCAGGAGGTCTACCCCGAGGCACGCCGTCGCCGGCGGGCGGCCCACTAGTGCAAGGCCAGGCCCTAGCATTCCACGAGGGAACCCTCGGGCGAACCAAAAGTATATACCCCTATCCAACCGCCGGCCGTTGATCGTAATTGTATTGATTATTTTGTAACGGAACTGGCCTTCCCTGGGTTTCCTTGTTCTCGTTCCTTGTTTTCTTTTCTATGGTTCACCAACGCATTCAATGGTCTCGTCTGGCATCACGAGCTGGTTTATGATAGATACCCCCTACATGGACATCTTACGGACAATTCCTACTGTGTACTTGTCTAGTTTTTTCTCGTTCAATTCAAGACACCACTGGGTATGGTGTCGAACCCTTGACAACGACCCCACCAACGCTGTCGACTCATGGTTTGACCGTGCCGCAGGGACGTGGTGTCCAACTTTAGATCGCACAGTTTGAGTCGAGCCTTCGTTCCCAGAGATTCATTCATTTCATTCGCTTAGGTGGACCTAGCCCCTCTTGGTGCAAGTCGAGTTACTCACCGGTCTCACCATCGAGCGCTCAACGGCGACCGGCGTGCACGTGTTCACATCTCATGGTCCGAGCAACATTGTAACCACCTGGTCCGGGCGCAGACGAGAAAAAAAATCACATAATCATTAGACGCCGCGCGTCAAACGCAGCGACTCGTTTGTGCGGATAGAAAAAAGTCTATAATACTCATGACGCCGCTCCGCGGTCCACAACGACGCCACCAGCTTGGCGGACGCGTGCCATCACCACGCAAGCAAGGTCAAGGGGTGGGAGTGGAGTCTGCAGGGACCCACGCCGACAAAAGCGTGCGGCGCAGAATGGTGGGAGGGAATATGGATTGTTTGGCGATGGCCCCTCGTGGCCAACGTCACCCCCAAGCGTCATCGACGTCCATGGGATTCGTCAAAGCATGTTTCCGCAGTCCCGGCGTACCGTGCGCTGCACCTGAAGCCAGCACATACATCTTGACGTGTGCTTCGATATATGCTTCCGCTGTCTGCGAGGTTATATGCAACGTTTTCAGCTGCGAACGCTGTAATTCGCGGGAACTGAGTTCAACGCGTGCAATCATTACCGCGGGCAGAAAAAGACTTACAAGCGCAAACCCAGCCCCACGGTAGACGAACCCAAAAATCTCCTTGAACTCGGGGTGCGAGCGGGATATGCCCGCATCGGAGAGATGGCGTACGGCCAGCTTTTTCAGTACCTAAGCGCGCGCAGATGTAGACGAAACATAAAATGCGTCGTGGCGAAACACGTACGAGCTTGTTCGCACCCTCGATGGCATCGCCAGTCTCACCGTCCTCCCGATTGGCGATGGCTGCCTTGCCCTTGCCTCTTCCGCTTGTAGACGGAGGTCGGGGAGGCTCGATCGCACCAAATACGTCCGTTCCGGCATCCCCTTGCTTCCGACGCGCCTTGGCAGGGAGCTCCGGCACCTTGAAAACACCATCCCGCTGGCTTAACCGGTGTACGTCGTCTCGCGCGCGCCTCTCTTTCGTTCTGATACATCCGCTCGCAGGCGCCTTGGATCGAGGAAGGTGTAGCATGACTTCCCTCGCACGACGCAAGACCTGATCTTCCGCCTGTTCCTTACCCCTGCCCCTCTCCCGTCCCGCAGTCGATCGTGGTACTATGCGCTTATTCGCACCGAGTTCCGCAAGCGGCGTGGGGCCAAGTAAATGTGTGGGTGGCTGACGAGGCGTCGGGTCGTCTGGACGCGGTGCGCGTGGTGCAGTCATGATCCGTGCAACCCTCAAGCTCAGCGGTGGCGGCCCCGTGGACGTGGACGCCGCTGCAGACGAAAGTTGTGGAGGCGGGGGATGCAACAATTGGCTCGTCTCTCCATAAATGACGATATCCGTCGTTTCAGGTCCATCTATGAAGCATCATCGATCGCTGGACGAGCGAGCTCCAACAGAAAACGTACCCGTATCGCCTAGAGACACACGAACGCCAACCTCTGTTCTCTTTGTGTCGTACGTATCGTGCGAAGAAGTGACGAGAGGAGACAAACACAAGATGTTCTCAAAGTAGATCTGGGTCAACGTCGCAAGCGGATGGATGTCCCTGCGCGAACAAGTCAATCAGTCACCAATCACCGCCACAGCGCAACGCAACGCACATGTAAACGTCCCCCGTATCGTCCATCCACAGGTCCTGCAGCCGAACGGTACCCTTGAACCGCAACGACTGCCGCCCACGCATACTCTCCAACGCCAGCGCGAGCGGATTATACATCAACTCTCTCGCGAACCCTTCGGACCGGGCAAGCGAACAAGACGGCGAGTCTTCCACCGCCGACACCGCAGATGAATGCCGACTCGGAAGCCGCGCAGAAAATGCTACACCGTCGAGGAGGAGATACGAGTCAGGCAGGGAGAGCGCACCGCGGTAGAGCAACCGGTAGGGCTCGGTGCTCTTGTGAGCGCTCGCAGGGGTATGCGCATCGGAGACAAGCGTCGAGGTGGGTGTGCACTCCCCCGAGGGAGGCTGCGTGGTGGGTGTCCTTTGCGGTGTCGCATCCGTGATCGTGATCGAGGGCATCGTCGACGGTGCTCTTTCCCCGGCGACGTCCAGAGGTGGATCGGTGCCACGAGAGCGACTACACGGTGTCATCAAGACTGGATTTGAGCCAAACGGAGGCATCAAAACGCTTCCAAAGGGTCGTTCAAGGTGAAAATGTGCAACGCTGCATTGCGGACGAACTGCAACGAGACAAGCCATGAAGAGCACGACCACGTGATGTCATTCATTGTTTATCGCGGACGCGTTGTTTGCACTTGTTGATCGATGGTTGTACAGTTCAAACAACGTACGTAAGGGACAAAAACATGTAAAACGAAGGAGATGATGCACGAGCAAGCAAAGGAAAGAGAGAGAGTTCAAAAAGAAAAAGAAAAATGAACATACGAACAGACATAGCTCATCCTATTAGTATTACCCTCCTCACTTAGCCAAAAAAAAAAGGGGAATCGACAAGAAGACAAAGAAGCAAAAGGGAGAAGGAACTGCACCTCACCAGCTCACGTGTCTCATCCCTGACATGCCTGTGATAGGCTGAACGTGCGTCTGCGGCGAAAGCGGATGCACAGGTAGATGTGCAGGTCGACCCGGATAAACCGCCAACCACGTGCCTTGCGCCGGTTGACCTGGATGCGGCGGCGCGAGATGATACTGCGTAAACGGCACATACATCGAATGCGGATAAGCCGGAACGGCGAGCACCGCGGGTGGAGGTCCTAACGGTGGCTGAGGATGCGCAGCGGGATGCGACGGTGACGGCAGCGGACGTGGAGGATGGTGCGTAGACGGCGACGTACCACCGTTCGGGGTGCTAGGCATGAGCTGAGGACCGGGACCGCGCGTCGTCGGGGACGTCGCCACCGCCGCGTTCCTAGAAATCGTCGCAACGATGGGCTCGCGCGCAATTGTACCAGCTGTACCTTGATGATTGGCTGTCGAGAAAGAAGACGCCGAACTCTGCGACACACTGAGAATCGGAAACGGAGTGATACTCCCAGACCCAGACGACCCAGAATCAGCCGACTTCAAACTCGGAGCCTGTCCATGACTCTTCCCTACATCCGACTCCAACCTAGACGACGGCGACGCCGCGCGTTGACCTCCCCCGACAGTGACCGATGATGATTCTACCCCAGACAACGGCTCCCCCGCATCGACCGAAGACGACCTCAGTCGATCGACAATCTCCCGCGTGCGCGACGTCTTCTTGCGCTTCGCACCCCCAGCCGTCGCCAAAAACGCAGGCAACAGCGTCGTCTCGCTCGAACTCGCATTCGGAGTCGGATTCAGATTGAGGTTTGGGTTTGGGTTCGAGTGCAGATTCGGGTTCGGCGCCACCACCGACGAACGGCCTACAAGGGAGGGTGACGAGGGATAAGACCCACCAAATGCAGACACCGACGCCGGTATTGACGCAGATGCAGGCCGCGAGCACGCGCTGGCGACGCGCCGCG